>JAUIMW010000930.1:0-14362 GCA_033557785.1 Enochrus cinctus
AGGCCATGCTTTGTAGCCCTCTGCTTGACAGGCCTGGCATTTAGGTGGTAGTTGACTGGTACATTTTATAGTAGGGTGATTTCCATTGCATTTATTGTAGTTTATAGCTGTAGTACAATTTTGAGTAGTATGAGTAAACTATTGGCATTTTCTGCAAGGTATAGGGGTTGGCGCCAAAGGTGTACTTGCATAAACTGAATAGTGTTGATGCTTGAAGCAAAAACCCCTGAATGTATTTACGTTTCTTTCAGTATAAAATCATTCTGTAATATAATTATGTTTCGTTTCAGTTTTTGGTATGTATATCTTCAGGATCTGGCCTAGAGGATCTGCTTGTTGGATAATCCCCTTTTATTTACTCTATAAGTTTTGTTATATTGTTTATAAACAATTCCTCTGTGCTACCGGACCTATACTGCTATCACTATCATGTTGGTTTCTGGCAAGAATACTCCATATGTCTCTATTTGTTTTTCAGAGGAAAAATCTTTTATCAAAATGAGCTTTGTTTTTATATTCTCCTTGACGAGTATTAGTACTCCACCATGTATGAAAGATTTCCTGCAGAAGGAAGCTCCTACTTTAAAGTTTGTTATTTTATTTATTTTGTTGGTGAGAGATTGTACGTTTAGGTTCAGGATGCTGAACATGTTTTTATTGTTTTTTTTGCATGAATTCTTTATTTTTTTCACCTTTGATTGTTCCTTTAATGCCTTGACAGTTTGCCATGGTTGTTTGGTGTTTGTTTACATTCTAGATTCCTTCCCAATTGTTGAGCTTCATTAAACATTTGTAACTGTTCTTTTAAGTGTTTTTTCAATCTTCTTTGTTAATTTATTTCTGCTTTTTCGAAGCAATTTTTCCAATTTTTATCTTGAACAATAACAGACATATCATCGGCATAGCATGATACTCTCAAATCACATTTCATATCTGCAAGATCATTTATGTAAACTAGAAACAGTAAAGGGGTACACCTATGTGAATAGTTTCCTTTGTGCTAATAGTGGAACCTATTTTAACGTACTGACCTTTTTGTTCTAAGTAACTTTGCATTAATTTTAGTGGTTACTCCTAATGCCATTAATTTGTGATTGCCTTTTTAAGTACTGGTGCTACAATTGATTCTTTGAATTGTAATGAAAGAACCCCAGTGTCTAACTAAGTTAAATATATATTCCATTTATTAACTGCAGAAATAGTTTACATAGAGTTTATGTCATTTGCTCTTCTGCAACCTCCGGTAATCTCATTAACAACCTTCCATGGGTTTTTCATGTCTCTCTGATTTAGTAACCGTCGTTTATAGTAATTGTATTTTGTTGTTTTTATCGGTCTATTTAAATCATTTCTAAATGATTTTTATGGCGTCAATAAATTCAGATGTTATCCAGTTTTAATTTTTTGGATTAAAATTTTTGATCTCTCACTATTTTTGTGCAATTTATATAATAACTTGGTTTTTGGAGAAATATTTTCGTCGCACATCCAAAATTTTTTGATTTTAAGAGTTTTTTTAATTGAGTTCAAACCAAAACTCACGTAATGGTTGTGATATCGTTGACTATGCTACATATGCAGATTGGTTTTTGTTAAATGATGGTGCATGCACCAGCTTAGGATATAAACACCAAAGAACCTCTGCTGTGGATTTGGCCTTTTATTTAACTGACTGAGCTCTGAAACTTGACTGGAGACTGGGGGCTTCACACAACAGTCAAATTGCATCTCATTTTTTGGAGAAATTAGAGATCAAATTTCTAGACTATTACTTTTCTTTTATGCTAATGCTATACAGACCCATTGTTTTCATGGTTAACTAAGTTGACCTTTTAAGCCTGGATGAACTTGAATTTGCTTTAAAGAACTCCTCCTCAGCCACTAGTCTTAACACACTGACCCATGACATGCTCTATCATATACTCCCTAATATCTTTAACCAGTTCATCTTAAATATTGTAATTTCTCTAATGAAATCCAAACAAACAGTAATAGTTTTAGAAATTTCAGATCAAAAACAGGTCACTTCACTTTCTAAAAGGTAGCCTACTAAGTCCAAGTTTGTTTAATTTTTATATATCCAAGATAAACACTACTACAAATAATTTACTGATAATCTGGTGCTGTATTTTAGTAGAATCTCCTTCAATCGCTTGCACAGCTTGTTTTTGACATGTAAATAGCTCTCAGCATAATGGGGAATGTACCCATGTAGTTATTCCATAAGTTTAAAGGGAATAGAACAGAGAAAAGTAAGGTAACTCTGGCTGCATCCACTCAAATATTTGGATCTCAATTATTGATGAGTAACTTCTCTAAGAGGATCCGGTGAATAGGGAGTTTTTGTTAATGCCACGAATATAATTGATTTTATTTTGGTTGATCCTATTTTTGTGAACATTTGATTTTTAAGAAAGAAGTTAATTTTTTTACTAAAATATTGTAAATATCACATAGCAAGTGTGAAGAGTTGTTTCTTTGTTTTTTAAATACAATCTTTATTACTGCTTTATTTATTGTGTTTAAATTTCTAATTTAAATAATTAAAGCAGCGTATTTTAATATTGAATTGATAATAGCATTATACAATTATCATACAAGTATCAGTATGATTATTCTATTTTGGGTGACTGTTCATTTTAATGTGTTGATATTTTATATTAGTTGAGGGCTTAAGACTTTCTACGGACTTGTAGCTGCAAGTACTTTAATATTTAAAGTTAGTAGATTAACAGAAAGCCGTGTTTTTATTTTTTTATATTCTGTTTTGGTGTCAGTTTCTATGTCGATCCAATCCTGACCCTCAAAGTATAGGACAGTATCATCTGCGTACGCAGATATTTTACATTTATTTTTTATTTTTTTACTTGATAATTCCTATTCCAAAATTATTTTTTGTACCAAATATTTGGACATTTTAAAATTTTTTAGTTTATACTTAAATGGCTAATCCTTTTCGGATAATTTTCAACGTTCCGGACGATGAAGAACATACTAACAGACATGTGAGATTGAACTTCGTCTTTGACTGTAATTGTAGGCATATTTTTGTCCAACATTTGATGGCAAAATTTAAAAAAATAATTTTTAAACGCTTGATAAAGTTATGGTGCACATTCTTATAGTTTACAGTGACTATTTCTTACTACGTGCTAGATAATAAACAAATGTCTATTAAACAGGTCTGCAAGTTTATATTTTTTAAAAGGTGTTATAGATTCTGGTTTGCTAATTCAGAATATAAATGTGAAAATGTATTCTTGAATAAAAAATCCTGATATAATATGAAAAATGTAGTCAACAAACCAAAATCTATAAAAATCATCTAAAAGTATCCAGAAACTTTTTGATTGTAGACCTATTTTCTAGATAAATTTTGCTTTTTACACACATGACTCAAATTTTAAGAGTTTTTATGCAAAAAATGCATTCAAATGAAACACAAACTTAAGAGCAAAAATATAAGAAAACAAACATATTGGACTTTGATAATCTATAAATTTTAGATACTGAACAAAAAAGTAATTCACATTAAATTCAACATGTTAAAATTAATAATAGCAGCTACAATTTTAAAAGGGATACACAAAATTTGGCATACAATCATTATAATTTAATAAACTTTTATAATAAAATAAAATTTTATATTTAATTATTCCCAACGAAGATCTATTTTGAGGAAAGTTATCCTGTATTCGCCTGGATCGCAATTGTCATAGGGATTGGCCATGTGGGGTTCAGCTTATGATGGTGCTTGGATGCCACTGGATTCAATGCAGAAATTATTACTCTTGGTTTTGGTTGGTTGTATTTGGTTATTGATGATGTAAACATTAATATACTTAACAAAAATGATACAAGTGTAAACAAGTACTTAAATAGAAAAAAATTAATATAGGCTTCATCATTGAATTGAAAACTTGTTAAATGCTGCTTAATATAGGAATATATAAATTGATGAATTCTTAAAATATGTACAGAATTCAGGATAAATTTACATGGCTCTATTTTCATTGTATATGATTTGTGGAGATAGTAAAGTGTATATAAAGTATATTATTATTATAATCTGATATGGGATCTGAAAATACGATATGATCAGTCGAATGCCAGAGACGTGGTCGAATATGGCAAACCGGTATCACCTTACCGACCAAATTTACTTCCTGGGATTTCATTGTGAAGAGAAAATTTTGTAAACACAAATTTTTTGTTAGTAACATACTCACCATAGATAACTTTAGAGGTGAATTTATGTATTTTAAATTTCAGATTCATTGAGGGTGAATAGTATTTTTTAACTTAATATTGTTTTATCTTTAAAAGTGTAAAGCTTTAAGGTAGTTAAATAAAAGTTTCAAAAGATACAAATGGTGAATTTAGAAGCCAATGTGTTTTAATAATAGATGGGATCAAGAGCTAAGGAAATACCTTGAAGTAATCTTCCTGGATAGGAGAGGCACAAGCGAGGTAGAAATAGAAACTTGGAGAAGATCTTGGTTTAGTAGTGGATGGGGAAATGCTGACCAAAAACTTGTTTTCTGTTCATCTTGAAATAGCCAAACACATATTGATACTTTTAATGAATGTTTGCAAACCCTTGGTCTTCTAAATTCTTGAGCATGTCTTGACACATCTCTTTATCTTCCATCCAATCCAATGGGGGTATAGCGAATTGGAATTTAGGTAAATTTCCGCTAAACAGTTTACGATCCGCGTTAATTTTTTTTATTATAGTGTATTTTATAAAAATAGGTTTATGTCCAATTACTTGTTCGAAAAATCTTCTTTTTAACTGTCACCTAGCAATTGTCAACGGCTAAGCCTCGCAAAAGCAGATGTTTAGATACATACCGCGCGTAATTCAAACGACTTACTACGTTCTTCACGCCTGCGCAGTAAACATCGTACTTTATTTAAACTCATTATTTTAGTATTCATTTACCCTTTTAAGTAAACAAATCGCAATTATTGGTTGTTTTGGGCGCTTAAGCCCATTTAAAACCAGCAAGTAGATGCAATCAACTATAGCCCATAGGCTTACCTTTAAAAAATTAACCTAGAACTCCCATCAGTGCGCAATGCCACCTGACTAAGTTATAGTTTCAGGGTATACTTGTTAAAGGTAGGTCCGAGAGCTATAGCTCGCTATGCGGTTGAATTATATTATACTTATACAGTAGACATGATTCAGCATCCAGAGAGTACCCCCTTACTATTTTCTCCTATGTCTTTCGCCTCTTATACTTAGTTTTTCCTACTATATTAAGTCAAATAAACTTGTTTTGCTTCATAAACAATTTTTAGTCTTATTAACTAGACATAATAGGAATACAGAGGATGAAATAATAATATAACTTAATCTCTCTACACTCACAGCTTAAAAAAAATTTAATGCATACATTGTCTACTATATTCGTATTATATCCTAGGTATAAAGATTGTTTATGGAGTCCATTAAGGTTAAGTCAAAGGATTTGCATTAATTTAAAAAATTTAAATTTCATTTAAATTACATATTTGTATCATATCCAGACTTAAGAATCAAGGTTTATAGGCGAAGCCCATTAAGGTTAAGTTATAGAATTCGTAGTTAGAATGAAGGTTGTTTAAGAAGCTGCGAGCGTCGCTTTGGACCAAAAGCTTTTTTTTAATATTAAAAAGTACTTGGAAACATAATTTTTAACACTATTTATTCGCCCTGGTAGGCCCATTGTTTTATTTTTAGCCTTCTATGGATAACTTGTAATATCCAAAGATTTTAATGTGGCTTTCTCTAATAAATAAATTTTATTTTCTAAATTCTCTTAAAAAATTAAAAAGTTAAATTTAAGAGTTATAGCTATTTTTTTTGTAATGGGAAATCCATTGATTGATGGGTGCCAACTGATTTTGGCACTAATTTTTTCATTTTTAGCCTTTTTGAGTTCCAAACAGTGTAACCCTAATAAGGATATGACTCTTAAGGTTTTAATATTTTTTTATGAATAATAATTTCAATAAATTTATTAACCCTAATAGCATTGGTCTCTCTTCTTATTATAAGGTAATTGAGGGTTTATATTAACAAATAAAAGATCATTGGTAATCCGATCTCTTTATTAATAAAACAGAACATAACAATACAAATTAAAAAAAAGTTTCTTCCCAAATATTTGTTTACACTCAATTCTGGAAAGGATTTTAAATATATTATTACACCATGTCTACAACTACATTCTTAATAAGTTAAAATCTTTGGTGCAGATCAACTAAAAATAAATTAAAGTTAATATCTAATTCATTGATGAGTTGTTAATAAAAAAATATATTTTGTTTTTAAGTACCTAAAAATTACTTATTGTCTAGTTGCTCATAGAAAAATGGTTTTTTACAAACAACAAAAATAAATCTTTTAACAGAACAAAGAACAAAAAATTAAACAAACTCACTAGCAGTGACGCCATTTTATGTATCAAAATTAACTTTGGTCACTTAGGGAATGTGAAACAGGCTCACTATCATAAGAAACCGCAGCTTCAGAATCCATCTCAGCCTTTGTCTCCTTCTCAACAATTTTAGAAGACACTTTTATGTTTGAGATTCTTCAGTTCCTCAACCTTCCAGGGTTCCTCTGCTTTCTGAGGTTCCTCCATTTTCACAGTGTCTTCAATCTTTAGCGGCTCCTCCTTTTCCTTCAAGCTCTGAATTTGATCCCCTTCTGCTGGGGGTTCACCAGACTCTATGCCAGCTGCCTTTAGTTGCTTAATGAAATTAGATCTGTCTGTTAGTAATTGCCTGCATAAATTCTGAAGCATGTCCAATTTCTGTTCCATGTGAACAAAATCCAAACTATTGTGATTTCGTTGTATTTCCTCTGCCATTCCAAAACTTTCCAAAGAGGTGTTCATGGCATTCATGTTTTCAATCTTGTTCTTGTACTTCTCAAACATCTCGTTTCTCTGCAATATAAAAGGCTGTATCTCTGCATAATTCTTGATGTAATTATTCACACTAATCTCCATGGTTGCCAATTTATTCTTCCGAGTCTTAATTTCAGTCTCTTTCTCTTGAAGTTGATGCTGTAAAAGCTTTATTTGTTTAAGATTTTCCTCGTGCAACTTGGAGCTCCTGGCGCTGTTCTCTTTGAGAACGACATCTAGCTGCTTTGATGTTTCATGGAGCTTAGAGGTGACATCTTTTGTCTTCTCTTGCTCTTCACGCAACTTTCCTAAGTATTCTTCCTATAATTACGTAATAATTTTAATAAAATGTTTCCATGTTATTTATTAAAACTTACCTTTGTTTGTTTTTGCTTTTGTTGCTGTAAGCTGCGGAAAGCTTCTGTCTTTCCCAATCGCATTGACCAACGTTGGTTCTCAACGTTTAAGCTGTCACGTTCCTTACGCATCACAACGAAACGAGCCTGCCAATCAACTATGGCGTTTTCATTCTTTTTGAGTTTGTCATACATAGACTGGTACTTTTTGATGATGTTGCCTAGACTCTGGTTGTCGGAAAATCCCTTCAACTTCTTTTGTATGTCTTCAAGAATTTGCATTTCCTCGTGCATCTCTTTGTCTTCACGTCTTCCACAGATGGGTTTGAGGACAAGAGGCTGCAGAGTGGTTTCTCTCGGTTGGGGAGTGATTTCCCTAGGTGAGGGAGTTGCAGACGTGAAGCAGTCAAGCACATTTTGGGGGTTCGAAGATTTGTGCTTGTTTTTTTTCTTCCCAGGTACTGCGGGCTTTTCTGGTTTGGTATTTTTTTCATGTGGAGGCATAGGTTTAGGTTCTTCTGGATTCTTGAGAGCTTCATCAGTTTTCATCTCCTCTGGTGAGGGAGGGCTTACGTTGCCGCTTGGGGTTGGTTTGTTTTCATTCTTTTCCATTTTGGATCCTTTTTGAAAATAAATAAGCTTATTACATGGAGCAAAAAACAAAAATGACAAATTTAAAAATATAAATTTTTAAAAGTTTACATGTTAGTATTCATAAAACAAAAAGTTATCTACGTTTGTGAATGACGTGACAAAAACTCGTAAATGCACATGTTCAGGTAAATACCGCGAGAAATGCAGACGACCAACCTAGTACGGTACACATTTAGGCCCGCGTAGTAAACATCGTACATCATTTAAAATTAAAACTTGTTTTCATGTCCCCTTTTCAATAAACAAATTGCAATTATTGGTTATTTTGGGCGGTTAAGTCTATTTAAAACCAGCAAATTGGTGCTATCAACTATAGCCCATGGAGTTACCTTTAAAAAATATAACCTGGAACTCCCATCAGTGTGCAGTGCCACCTGACTAACTTATAGTTCCAGGGTTTACTTTGCAAAGGTAGGTCCAAGACTTATAGCTCATATGTAGTTAAATTGTATTCTACCTATGACATGATTCAGCATCCAGAGAGTACCCCCTTACTATTTTCTCCTATGTCCTTCGCCTCTTATACTTAGTTTTTCCTACTATGTCAAACAAACTTGTTTTTGTTCATAAACCATTTTTAGTCTTATTAACTAGATATAATAGGAATATAGAGAATGAAATAATAATATAACTTAATCTCTCTAAACTCGCAGCTTAAAAAAAATTAATGCATACATTGTCTACTATATTCGTATTATATCCTAAGTATTAAGTTTGTTTATGGAGTCCATTAACGTTAAGTCAAAGGATTTGCGTTAGTGAATGGCGTCCAGCGGCGAGTTTAGAAAAATTATATTAAAAAATATTATTTTATTTAAATTACATATTTTTATCATATCAAGGCTTACGAATCAAGGTTTTTGAAGCTAAGCCCATTAAGGTTAAGTTATAGAATTTCCTATAGCGAATCACAAACGTAGTTTGACTGGAGATTGTTTAATAAGCTGCGAGCGTCGCTTTGGACCAAAAGCTATTTTTTAATATTAAAACCCATTTGGAATAGTTTATATTCACCCTGGGAGGCACACAATAAAATTGTTAATGTCACCAAGTTGTTAATAACCAACTCATATTGACACAAATTGTTTTATTTTTAGCCTTCTTTGGATAATTTGTAATATCCAAAGATTTGAAAGTGGTTTCCTCTAATAAATATTGATGAGAGATTAAATTTCAGTGGATTTATTATTCTATTTAAAAAAGTTGAAATGTGACTATGTTCATAGTTATATATCGGATAATTGACATTTGAATGGTACTAAATCAGATGTCTCTATGGAGGAGAAAAAAAACGACTTTTTTAGGTTGAATATAGCGCGTCGCTATGGAAAAGTAAACAATGCATTTCCTAAGCGGTAACTTTCCCCTCCGTCGCTTCTTCCGCTAGAAGCATTCTTTCAATCTCCCATCAATATTATATCCTAAATCCTCATAAAAAGTTAAGCCTTAGGGGAAAGTGGGAGACAGTGGATCTCTTTTTTTAAGTTTCAAAGTATTTGTTGAAAATATTAATTTTTGAAAATAAATCATATTAGTATCTAATAATAAAAGGAAAAATTTGAGCCATTTTTTTAAAGGAAAATATCCACTGTAACCCGGAAATTACTCATTTATTTGTACTGTTAAACAGTCTTCTTTTATAAAATAAAAAAAAACGATTACCACACTTTTATGAACTTAAATATAATTAAGTATTAAATAACAAAAACATATTCTTAAAACTCTTAAATAAATGGTTTAATTTAAAAACAAAGAATAAATTGACTTTCGCTATATTCAACAATAATAAAATCACCTTTTGTACATTTTTTTCTTCTTTGTTTTTGCAGTCACCTTTATATGTTTGCATTTCCTTTCTTCTTTTTTCATTACTATTTTTTTTTTATTTGGTGTGTCAGTTGCAATAATTGATTTCCCTTTTCATTTTGATTGCTCTCCCTTCATTACGGACACCTGCTTTAGGTAGCCCTCCAAATTGGAATGGACTTAGGAATCTCTTTTTAACATTTATGGAGGTAGTACCAGCTACAGCTACAGACAGATAATGTGCCATTGTTGATGAAAAACTATCCACAATCATAGAAGAATTATTCGAGAAGGAAGTACTAGCCATGATTTCTGATTACTTAGGGCAGGAAACTCTAATATTAACGGTACAAAACTAGATCAGTGGAGATATCTCTGTCGAAGGGGAATATTTAGGGCATTCATATGCAAATATGTGACTCGTGGTTATCCTAAAAGATTATTTTTTAAATTTATTGTGAAAGTCTGAATAAAAATATACAGAGTCACTTCAGAATTATAGCTACTATGCTTTTAAATCCTTAAATTAACTAGGGAGTTTTTTCAATTAAATTATTGGTGCAAGAAGTGTTTGGATGCCAACTGATGTTGGCAGTAATTAATTTATGTTTAGCCTTTTTGAGTTAATCTATAAGATTGCAAATATTGTAACTCTAATAAGGATATTACTCTTAAGGTTTTTCATATTTTTTTTATAAATAATAATTTCATAAACTTATTAACGCTCATAGTTATTTGGCAGTGTTGTTCTTAATAGAGTAATTTTTTGATCTTTTTATTAATAAAACAAAACACAACAATACAAGAAATTTAAAGCAATTGTCTTGAAAGAAAAAACTTAACCAAATAATTAATTGCATCCTCGTACAAAATCTAAAAAGTAAAGTAAACACATTCAGGAACATTACTAACAAGTTGTATACAGCATATAAGTCAATAGTAAAATAAGTTAAAGATAAAATTTTGAATACCAACTGATGACTTTAAGAGTACGGAGTATTGTGGTCAAAAAATAAAAAAAAATTTTCTTCCCAAAAGTTTTGTTTAAATTCAGTTCTGGAAACGATTTTAAACAATTTATTACACAGTGCCTACAACTACGTTCTTAGCAAGTTAGAATCTTTGGTGCACATCAACTAAAATCTAATTCTTTAATAAGTTATTAACAAAAAAATTATATTTTCTTTGTAAGAACCTAAAAATTACTTAATCTCTAGTTGCTAATAAAAACCCTAATGGTTTTTTACAACCAACAAAAAAATCTTTTAACAGTATGGAAAACAAACTACTAATGTAATGACATTCTCAATAGCAGTGACCCCACTTTATGTATCAAAATTAATTTTGGTCACCTTGGGAAGGTGAAAAAGGCTCTCCATTAACTCCAACTGCACTATCACAAGAAGCTTCAGAATCCTTCTCAGCCTTTTTTTCCTTCTCAACAATTTTAGAAGACACATCTATCTTTAGATGATCTTTTATTTTTTGAGCTTCCATATCTTTGAGATCCTTCGGTTCCTCAGCATTTTCTAACTTAGACATAGCTTGAACGTGACTAAATTGAACACTCAAAAACTGCACAACCTCCTCCTCCTTTCCTCTATACCAGCTGCCTTTAGCTGCTTAATAAAATTAGACCTGTCTGTTTGCAATTGCCTGCATAAATTCTGAAGCATGTCCAATTTCTGTTCGGAGTGAGCAAATTCCTTCTCTTCAGCTATTATGGTTTGAGTTAAATGAACTACCTCGAGCATACGTTCGGTGCATTATGAATCAAGATTTTTGAAGCGAAGCCCATTAAGGTAAAGTTATAGAATTTGCTTTAACGAATCACGGATATAATTAGACTGAAGGTTTTTTATGAAGCTACCAGCATCGCTTTGGACCAAAAACTTTTTTTCAGTATTAAAAACTATTTGGAAACATAGCCATTAAGTTATTAATAACCAATTCATATGGTAATATCCAAAGATTAGAATGTGGTTTTCTCTAATAAATAAATTTTATTTCCTAAACTCTCTTAACAAATTGAAAAGTAAGATTTGAGAGTTATAGCCATTTTTTTAAAATAGAAAATAATCCACTGTGACCCAGGAATGGGTGACAGTAAATCGTCCGGGGCAGACTGGATCTATATAAAGTATTACAATAAAAGACAATGTATTCATATTATTACTACTTTATTTGTACTACTAAAGTTACCTCTTACAAAATAAAAAATAACAATTATCATACTTTCATGAACTTAAATATAATTAATTCTTAAATAACGAAAACATATTCTTTGAACTCCTTAATTATCTGAATATCAATGTAACTGTGGTAATATGTGGCATGTGAAAATTACTAGGTTTTTGTCAGATCTCCTAAGAAAACTTCAGTCTCATTTTCCTGCTCTCCAATAGCTTTAGCTATATAGTAAATTTCTTTACCTTTTACATGGAATTCAACAACAATAAAATCACCTTTTGAGTGTAGGAATTTTCTTTTCTTTATTTTTGCTGTCGCCTTCATCTGTTTCCATTTCTTTTCTTCTTGTTTCATTTCTATTTAGTTTTATTTGATGTGCAAATAATAGATTTCCCTTTTCATCTTGGTGCTCTTCCTCCTTTACGGGGATCTACTTCAGGTAGCCCTCAGAATTGAAATGAACTTAGGAATCTTCATTCATCGTTTGTGGAGGTAGTATAGCTATAGCTACAGCTACAGATGAAGAATGTGCCATTGCGGAAGAAAAACTATCCACAATCATAGAAGAATGATTCAAGCATGAATTACTAGCCGTGATTTCTGTTGAATCAGGGCAGGGAAGCTCTAATATTGTCGACAATTTGGAAAAATTTAGACCAATGAAGAAATCTCTATCAAAGGGGAATGTTTTGGTTGCTTAGAATGCTGTGCAAATATTTCCCGGTGTCATAACTTTCATTTGAGCTTCCCTGACACATCCATTCACTCCTTATATAGGGAAAGTTTTCCCAGGATTTTGCAGCATCCAACTCTCTTCTGCTTTGTTATTAACAGTTTAAAGACCCAAAAAAATCGATATCAAGTAATTGTAGTTTTCCTGATGAAATCGGTGGTACTGTTGAAATGTTCATGCCACTTTCTTTTGCCACATTCAGGGCTTCTATGAGCAGACTAGGGTTGACTTTGCTACAGCTTGTATGGACTGCCGCATTGTTTTCACGAACAACCAGGGTTTTTCCAGCCGGATGGTTTAGCTAGACCTAAGGTTCCAGATGGCATATCCGTAGCTATATGTTGCTTAAAATGTACTCTTAAAAATATAATTACTGTTGTCAGTGCATTGGCAAAGCGCTATATAACATCTTGTTGTTAATTTTCTTGTTCTGCACTGGTAAAGTTAGAAATTTGCCGTTACCCGTTTGGCTAATAAAACTTTCGCACACTTTCGCATTGCCATAGTATTTGTTTCATCCAAATAACTTAAGCTGATGTTTCAATGTGACCCATGAAAATACAGGGAGCCACTTTACAATAATAGCTATATTTGTTTTTAAACTCTTAAATTAACTCGGAAGACCTAATAAGGATATGATCTTTAAGGTTTTAATATTTTAAATTTATAAATAATAATTTCGATAAATATGTTAATGCTCATATTTCTTTGACAGCATTGGTCTCATGTATTATTATTATAGAGTAATTTTTTGATGGTTTATATTAACAAATAAAAGATCATTGGTAATCTGATATCTTTATTAACAGAACACAACAATACAAATTTTTAAAAAAGTTTCTCTCCAGAAATTTGTTTACATTCAATTCTGGAAACGATTTAAATAATTTATTACACTATGCCTACAACAACATTCTTAACAAGTTAGAATCTTTGACACAGATCAACTAAAAATAAATTAAAATTAAAATCTGATTCTTTAATAAGTTATATAAAAACAATATTTCTTCTTAATAAGAACTTAAAAATTACTTTTCTAGTTAATAATCCTTAAAATAAATAAGCTTATTTCAAAAGCAAAAAACAATAATGACGAATTTAAAATATAAATTTTTAAAAGTTTACCTGTTACTATTCACAAAACAAAAACTTATCAACGATTGCAAATGACGTGACTAAAACTTGCGAACGCAGATGTTCAGATTTATACCGCGCGAAATTCAAAAGACCGACTTAGTGCGGTGTACATTTAGGCCCGAGTAGTAAATCATCGTTCATCATTTAAAATTAAAACTAGTTTCCATTTCTCCTTTTTAGTAAACAAATCGCAATTATTGATTGTTTTGGGACAAATTTAGACAATGTCTAATATATTCGTATTCTAACCTAGGTATTAAGTTTGTTTATGAAGTTCATTAAGTTTAAGTCAAAGGATTAGCGAGCGAAGCCCATTAAAGTTAAATTATAGAATTCGCTACAGCGAATCACGGATGTAGCGTCGCTTTGGGCCAAACGCTTTTTCAATATGGAAAACTATTTGGAAACCTAGTTTTTAACAATATTTATCACCATGTTAGTAATAGCCAACTCATATTGATACCAATTGTTTTATTTTTAGTCTTCTTTGGGTAATTTGTAATTTCCAAAAATTTGAATGTGGTTTTCCCTAATGAATAAATTTTATTTCCTAAATTTTATTAAAAAATTAAAAAGTTAAATTT
>JAUIMW010000931.1:0-14361 GCA_033557785.1 Enochrus cinctus
CTCTGTAACTTGCTCATACCATGGTTATTTACGGAATTTAATTAGCCACAACGTAGGTAGTCCTATCACTAGATATCACGAGCCATTTTGTTATACCCTCAAGAGTTTTGTTAAGTTTGTAGTAGGCGTATTACATTATTTTGCAAGTATTTATTTGGAGGGATGGTCTTCAATCATCCACCAATAAAAAGTAAAGGGCCATCAGCCAGTAAAAAGTAGCAACTAAAGTATTCTTCAAGTGTCGTCCACGGTTTTAAAAATATACCCGTCGCAACATATATCTGAAGGCCTCCCTCAGGTGTCAATTATGAGCCCTTTATTATTATATAAGTATATATATATATATATCTGGAGACCTTTCTCAGGGGTCAATTATGAGCCTCTTACTATTTAATTTATATACAAGTGATCTACACATCTTTTTTCTGGAAACGCTACAATTATCCAATACGCGGATGACATCTGTATCTACAGCGTTTAATCTAAATTACCTATGATAGTGAGAGATCTGAACAACATAGTATCGAAATCTTAAGCCTGGTTCTTCAAGAATGGCTTTGACTTGTCTACGGAAAAATCAGCAGTGATGTTCTTTTCACGCTTTCGGGACATCCCTCGAAATGCAATAATTCTAGATAATATGACCTTCTGCATAAGACCATGGGCTACATATTTGGGTTTAAGCATTGATAACAAACTGAAATGGACACAGCACATAAATGGGCTAATGGGAAAATGCGTGAAATCGTTAAATTTATTACCGTTGATTACGTGAGGTGGGGCATGGATTTTACCACTGCATTAAAACTCTACAGATCATTGACAAGATCCTTAATAAACTACGGTTGCGTGATTTACTCAAGTGCTAGCTAATATGAAGCATTTAGATATAGTTCAGAATAAGGCTCTCCGAATATGTATAGGTGCGATGAACTCAACCCCAGTGGACATGTTACATGTTGAGGCCATCGAACATTATTCGCTATTCCTACGAAGAGAGTATTTAACCAACAATTTGTACATGAAGTACAAATCTTTGAGTTTTTTGCCGATGCTAAATAGAATAAATAAACTCGCCATCTTATATCTAACCGAAAGCTATTGGAGAAAGAAACCTTCACCCCTAATAGTCATTGCATATCGAGAGATCGAAAATTTTAACGCTGTACTATGACCTCACCAAGTAGATATATCATACAGTGAATCGCTTATAGCTCCGACGGTGATCTTTCCACCTTATAAGGGGCACGAACTGCATGATATTTGCCTATTTAAATCTATTATGAATGAGTTGAAGGAATCGTCGATTTCTTTTACAGACGGTTCAAAATCCTGACACGGTGTGGAATGCGCGTTCTTTAACTACCAAACAGGTATCTTAGAGGTGTTGAAAAGCATCCACAGTTTTGGCGATCGCTCAAGTGTCATAATGTCCGACAGCAGACGTGTTCTGGAAAGCATAAATACAGGATATCAGTTGTTTAACATTAATCCTATAGTACGACAAATACTAAGTCAACTAGTTCAGTTAATCAAATCTGGGTACCAAGTAGAATTTTGCTGGAAAAAATCACAAATCAATTTAGGACCGAACGATCATGTTGATAAGCTTGCAAAGGGAGCCATTCTTGGGGGAGCAGCAAATGTGGGCGAAGTGGTTCCGGAGGACTTACTGCTGAGGCAGAAACAGCGGATACTCTTTGAAAGGTGGCAAGACTATTGGGAGAACTCTTATAGAGACCACTGCACGCAGTATGCTCTAATTCACCCACGTATTTTCAAAAAACACCGGTCTGCTGATAAGTATGTCAATACATTGTTGCGACAATTGCAAGAATGAATTTGAACATGGGCAATATCCTGCTCAATTATACAAAATTAATTAACTTGAGTCGCCGAACTGTGCATGTAACAATCAGCCCGCAGACCTTAACCATATTAATAGTGACGTGCTTCTCACAAAGCTGTGCCACTTGAAGATCCAACTGCCTACAAATGTGGTATCGTTGTTGTCATTGAACAGGATCAACGTCTATATGGCATTGGTGGAATTTTTAAAGATTTCGATAATTCTTATGCGAACCTAAATATTTTAGTATTATCCCATTGTTATACACCTATGTTTGCCCGCCTACCAACCGAGATCTAATCTTTTCTCTGTTAAAAAAAGTCACCAAGATAGATTACTTGGAGTGAAAAGTATCTTTCCCTGTTAACGCTTTTGTTTTTCACTAAATAAAGGCCGCATGGACATTGATTCCAAAAGGGCCAAATTAAAAAAAAAAAATAGTTACCAACATTGTCCAATTCAGCTTCCCTTTCATCTTCCAGTACGTACAATAGATGACATTATTTGTGCTTTGCCTTGAGTCTTAATAGACCAAACTCTCAATATTTTCAACAGAAATGACCCGCTAATTAATTTCACAATAGAAGCGGAAAACGATCTTAGACAGGGGCCCTTCCTCGATTGCTTAGTGACCCGGGGTTCGGACCACCACTCTAAATAAAGGCCTGATGAAACTAAAGACAATTTCAATTAACAATAATTACCCTGAACCTCTTATCAAGCGCTTGCTTTTCTATAGCACTACTGGTAATGAACCTGAACCGCCACCACTTGAACCAAAAAAATTTGTCAAATTTCCTTATATCAACGGATTTTTAGCACAGGTTAAACAAATTTTCGGCAAAACAGACATCAGCATTGCTTATTACTCGGTCTTTAAAGTTCAAAATTTACCTTCTGTAAAAGACAAAACCTCGATGAAGTTTAATGTAATTTATAAAATTAAATATCAATGTGACCACTCAACGCCTGAAAAAAAAGGATAGCTCAACATAAGAGTGACGTCAGAGTCAAACCCAAGTTCTGTGTTCTTGCCAACCTTGTACACATTTTTATTTGTAAACTAAACGAGCGTGTACCAAATTCTTAAAAAACACCCTCACAAGCCGTTACATTTAGTTTACTTGACATTGTTGTTGATTAACAGGCCGCGCCAATGAAGTCGATGCTGCGTTTTGTGTAAACGCGGGGTTACGCACCGCTTTCCCACTCCTTCAATCTTTCAACCTGCATTGCGCTGTTTGAGTTTAATGTAGCTCGATGTGCTCTTCTAGCTCGTTGAATTGTTTACTTTTTTTTATTTATTTAAAGAAACATTTTCATTGTTTCTTTGTATGTTATTTTTAATTTTTTTTTTATTTTAACTTGTAACTACTTAGTTGGTTGATTTTTGAAATATTTTTGACACGTTTAAGTGTTGTTCATATTCTACTATTTTCCAAGATCTCCGCTGTTTTTGGAGTTTTATCACATAAGTATTTGCTACTTGTTCGAATTTATGGGAACTTTATCACCGAACTGTAATAATTATATTATTACTTTTACCTAACTCGATCATGCGTAAGTTATCTTTTAGTATCAAAAAATTGTTCCTTTTTCTTTTATTCTTAAAAACTAGTAGTAGTCGTTTCTTATGCAAATCTACTTTTTGTAACTATTAGTTAAACTACTGAGGAAGACTTAGAATAAAGTCGAAATTAATATGAAAATGAAATAAGAGTTGTTTTTTTTCAATCGCCGTCTAATCCCAAAAACAAAAAAAAACTTTGCACTAATTAAAATTATTTTTTTAAAGAAAATGTCACAAGAAACTTAAAATAAATTAATAACTTTTCTCTTTTGAATGTAAACAAATAATATCAGCAGGCTTAGGTTACGAATGAGAAACAATATTAGCAGGCTTAATTTGTCAAAAGAATTGTCAAAATTAATTTTAAAATGTCTGTGTACACAGTTGCAGAATGAGTTGGAATGGTCACAGCGTATATTAAAGTAATGTCTAGCAGGGACATTGTTGATCATTGAGCACCATCGTAAACATGTATAACTACTTTCAAAATTGTGGTTGTTTAAACTACAAACTTCAGAAAAAATCAAGAAATTCTGGTATTTTATCAGAAGAACTAAAAACAAATATCTGTTTGGAAGTTGAAGATGAACCAGGGACTTCTCTTACTCAATTGGTAGATCAATTCCAAATTTCAAGAAGTACTTGCTTTAATGTTCTCAAAAAGGAAAAATACAAATCCGAAATATACATAAATTACTAAATACCACGAGACTATTTACCCAGAATGGAACTTTGTGAAATTTGGATGAACAAAATTAATGGAAATCAAAATATTTCAAACCGAATAATATTTATAGATGAATCTACTTTTACGTTAAATGGAACATTCAACAAACACAGCAGGCCCTTACTCCATGGCCTGAAAAGGTAAATGCTTGGTTGGGAATATTAGGGAATAACATAATATGTCCTATTTTCACTGATGGTTGCCTGGACCAAACCAAATACTTGAAATTGTTGCAAGTTGAAGTTGGCCCACAGCTGTAAAATTTAGGAACGAATAGACAAATAATATTTCAGCACGATGGTACTCCCGTCGACAGTGCTGCTAATGTTACAGACTTTTTAAATGACTGTTTTCCAAATAGCTGGATTGGTCGGTTTGGTCCATATAAATGGCCAGCCCAGAGTCCAGATTTAAATACATTGGATTTCTACCTATGGGGCTATTTAGCGACACACGTTTACGATTACCAAAGAGAATTGCACTACCATCTCTGTGCGCAGTTCGCAAAATACTCGAAGACATTTTTATCGCCTATGATACTGTTTAGCGGTGCAGGGAGCAAATTTTGAACAGTTTTTATAAAAACCTATTCTGCATTAATTTAATCTAGCTTAATGTATTATCTATCTCATTATCAGTGTGTTGGACTTTTTATGCGACCTAGAATATTGTTTAATTTGCGTCACCACTGTTTTCATTGTTTTTATTTCTTTTATAGCATTATTTTTAGTTCGGTTCAATAATAAATTATTTCAAAAAATTAAGACTTCATTTTTTGCGTATTGCTTGATGATCGGACGTACATATGAATTCGCACATTTATCGAAAATAAACTAAACGTAGAATTTTCTTTACGTAAAAATAATTCAAAAGGTAATTTATGGCATTTTAAAAAACAATGCATTTTAAGAGTTTTGGCCAATTAAGTCAACAACCTGAGTTTTACATTTGAAACCTAAGCCTGCTGATATTATTTGCTTACATCTAAAAGTGAAAATTAATTTATTTTAAACTTTTTGTGCTATATCCTTTAAAAAAATTTATAATAATGATACTTCAGTTTATAATTTTCACAAAATGTATTTTGTAATTCGATGAAAAACTCAGTTTTACTCACCAATTCAATTATTCATAAGATAGGCATAAACAATAAATCACGAATAACAATATTCTTGGAAGATCTATTGAACAAAGAAGGCATTTTTATACAAGTCAATCTGCCATATTACACGTAGAAGACCGTACACGCCTCTGCAAAGAATAATTAGACGCCCAGATGATCGGGAAATTGTGTGATTATCCCTGTAACAGAAGAGAACTGCTCCGCAGGTAAGCAGCTTGCATTTTGAAGCAACTGGAAGACGGTATGTGTAATAAACTTCATCAGGTCCAGCTACATTCGAGAAGGCAAGCTTTTGTTTTCTATTTAACTCTAGCACATCGCAGAGCAAGGAGAAGTTTTGCAGTAGATTATGTAAATTGAGGTATAAACCATGTTCTTTTCACATATGAACCCAGATTATTTACTCGAATGATGGTCCTGAAAAAGTTGGATTATAGTATGAGGCAAGTAAGAGTTTTTAAAGGTGGCTCCGCTCGGGGCGCTGAATTACTCCTCCTTTTGTCTATGATGACGATTTAAAACCATTAATCATCCATCTTTGGGATCTTCGTCCCCCAATAGTAATGGTTTGGTCCGATTTGGCTCTTTGGAAGATACTGATGTATGTGTTTTAATGATGGTCCATCCACTTTTGCTGGCCCTAATTTTGGGAACAGTGTTAATGATCTGATTATATGTTCCACCTATTTAACCAACTTGATCGAAGCATATGTATTTTGCTCTAAAAAGCTTTTCAAATTTACATTAAGGATCGCAATTTACGCAATTTTTTAAAACTTAAACCTAAGGCTCGTAGAATCTTTCTAAATATCAAAAGGGTTTTCACAAATTTTGTAGTTCACTGAACTTTAATTCTCCGATTGTCTTGATATGGAAAAACCTGAGACCCTTTTCTGGTAGTATGAGCTCTTATATAGATTATTATAATCAGTATGAAACATATTTCTCTGAAATATTATGCAACTTCACACCTCCGACAGCTGCTGACAGAGTTGTCACTTTTATACATGATTTCAATGAATTAACCCCAGCAAATTCCATTGAGGAAATCAGGAACTGCCTCAAACTTAAGAGAGGCCGTGCTACGGATATAAACAAGATTTCCTACTTTATGCTAAATATGCTTCTTTTTTCTGGTTTGTGCCAAGGTTTCTCTACTGATTTTTAACATTACATGTCAATTTTTTTGGTAAAGTATTTATAAGTTTGCGCATTATAACTAATGACACTCCCCACATACGTTTAGTTCTTAGAATGAATGTTGCCCTGAAAAACTAAAAAACATGGTTAGACACATTGGGTTTATCCCTTTACGCTGATTTCCTTTTTTTGGCTTAATGGCCTAATTAGGTTACATACATACTGTGCTATCTTTATTATGAAGCCACCGCCAACTTAAATATGAAAAAGACCGAATTACAAAATTCTATCATTAGAATACTTGAAGTCTACCAAATGTTTTCAGACCTTACAACTATCTACACTACAACTAGAATTAACACATGGCGATTACAAAAATATCCCAGTCATCCAGTCCACATTTCCTTCATTAATTGTGTACAAGAATAGATTGGAAGACTTTCCAAAATTACTGACAGCTGACAGTTGAAACGAAAAAAACATTAAATAGAATAACATAGACTAGCCAACTTTAAAATACAATAACAATTTCGGGATTTTCGCATTCTATTTACTAATGCTTAAAAATCGATTTCAGACAATTCAGTTGGCATATCGTATATTTTCCCGTAACGATTAGGTAGAGATATATGGTGGTTTGGCTTCTATTTTCTCGTTTAAACTTATGGCAATTTATTATGCATTTAAATGTTTCAGAGAAAAACAAAACGATACTCTCTGATTCCCTTTCTTCAATTACATTGTTCTGGTTGTCGAGGGCACTACAAAAATATTAATAGTTAAGGCAAGAAGATCAATCTTGGACTTCAGCCCTCGGAGGTAAAAACGCTAACCCAGAGAATGGCCAAACAGGAAATCCTGGATATAACAAAAGAGGCTTTCGATTCCTTCCAAAGAAAGGAATCAATCAGCCGAAAACAACCAGACCGAAAAGTCGACGCAATAGACGCCACATCCAGCGATGACGAGTCGACGGACACGAGCACGAGAGGAGTCAAGTGACCAGTAAAATGTAGGTGAGAAAAGAAGAAGATTGCAGGAAATAGGAGGATATAAAAGCCCTCAAGAACAAGCTAATGGAAGTCTTGGAAGATCTGAACCGCCTCTACAAATTAAACGCCAGCAAAGAGGCTGAAATCAAAGAAAGGATAGAGTGGGCAAAATACCTCCACAGTGATATAACCAAAAAGAACAGCCATGAAGGAACGGAAAACACAAAGAAAATGAGCACACAGACAGACGAGGAAAACGTCTGGCACTGACGCTCTAGAAAGAATGATCTGGTAGAGCAAGACATAGAGAAGGTAAAAACTGGAAAGAGGAAATATACCGGCGAAGCAGAAAGATGGTCGGCAACTCTGACCGCAGATAGAGAAAGATATGTCGTGGCATGTGTTTCACAAGAAGATCCAAGTATGAGCTAAGATCTAGCCAGTATAATAAAGGACAGACACCCGGAAGTAGCGGAGATCGAGGGATCCATGGGCGTGCTCAAACTGTACTCGAGCACATACGATAACCAGGGTACAGAGAAGATCATACGATACCTATATAAGGTACTGGTACTATCAAAGAGACGGCGAAGCGCCTTAACCGGCATTGCCTTGCCCTCCCAACACCAGTAGAGGACAGTACCTCATTTAGAAAAACGCAAAGTGCGTCTTCAGGGAGTGGCCAGAGGATATTACGGCCTACGCCCCCGCAGGAGGTAAAACATGGAAAGATGAGAAAAACGAAAAGGGCAGATATATTGATGCCATCATAATCCGCAACAAAACGCCCCAATACGGGGATATCCTGCGAGGATTGAATTCTGCTGTGCAGAACAACAAAGCAGATCAGCGATGTAAGGAAAACACGAATGGGGGACATGTTAATAACAACAAGGCCCAGCAATAAACAATCCGACCAACTCTAGGAGCTGCTGACACAACATATGAGAGCGGCCAAAGTTAAAATGCGGAAAGCTGCTGATGAGGCGATGATATTCCACGTCATTGACCTTGATGTGGTTGCGGACCGCCGAGGAAATCGAAGAAACTATCCTCAGGGACACAAAGAAGGAGGAAAAACAGGTGACAGGAACTATGAAAGTGTTCTCAATAAGGCCAAGTCGCGGCAATCAAAGCAACCGTCGAAATGGCAGAACGATGCGATACTTCCGGTGCTGGTCATACTCACACACCTGGATCTGTAAAGAAAAAGACCTGCGAAGGGCCAGAAGTGTGCTGAGGCGGGCCACACATCTGAGGCTTGCAAGAATGAACAATTTTGCCAACTCTGCAAAGAGAGAGGACACTCAGCCGGAACCGGTGCCTGTGCAGTCTTCAAAGCAGCGCTAAAAAAATGGGTGAGAACTCACTCCCTCCGATTACCCCTAATGGACATGCTAAAAACCCGGAAGAAGCAAGGAAAGTCTCAAAACAAAGGAGACCACTACGGAGAAACAGATGAGAAAAAACAAAACCAAAAGTAAAATCGAACACAAACCCGGTATCGCAATAACATTTTGCAAATAAATCTAAATAGAAACCCGGTAGGACACGACATGCTGCAACACACAATTAGAAACAAATATGTTGATATTGCAATAGTAAGTAAAACAAATAAAAAACTTGTAAACAACAAGGTAGGCTAGTTCGTCGACCTTGATGCCGACACAGCAATATGGGTACGAGTTGGAATGTGGGTAAACAATGTGCGTAAAGGCAATGGATACGTCACGGCGGAGTTCTCAAATAAACTCATAATATGCTCGTGTTATATATCTGCAGCAAATACGAATATGACTCCTATGTCAACAGACTTGAAACATCAGGAATGGGGAAGTGTGAAAGAATCTGAGCGTGGTAAAGCACTGGTTCGACCTACATTCCAGAGGGGTGCAGGTAGTTCATACATAGACGTGACTTTCGCGTCTGCAAGGTGGGTACCTCACATAATGAACTGGCGTGTCCTAGAAGAAGAAACTCTTAGCGACCACAAATACATATGTTTCAAGGTGGGTGTGGACACCGCATCTGGTAGCACGTGGTGCGAAAACAGGCATTGGAATAAAAAAATCAACAAAGAAAGATGGTTGCGGCGCTAGAAGAGTATGACGGAATTAGGGTCGGCACAACGGAAGAACTGAACCTACTGACCATCAGAATTGCAACGCATCCATGCCTTTAATAAGAATAAGGGGAAAGGGAGAAAAGAGGTCTACTAGTGGAATGAGACTGTTGTCGAAGTCAGATGAAAATGTATTTCTATAAGAAGAAAGCTTACGAGGACCAGAGATGAACGACAGAGAGAGCTCCTCCGCGACTCTTACAAGGCTGCCAAGAAAAACCTCAGGACAGAAATAAGTGGCAAGAATTGTGCGACGAGGTCGAGAGGGACATATGGGGTCTTTGGTACAAGATAAAAAGACACCGGTTCTCGATGCGGAGACTAGGTGATGGGTAATTGGGAAGCTCTTCCCAGAGCGGCCCATCCGAGAATGGGAACAGTAGAACATAGGAGAAACCAAGGACTTCACAGAATAGTGGAAGAAAGCAAGGCTGGTTCTTGTATCCAAACCAAGCAAACAGGTAGAACTACGGGTGAAGATTTTTATACCTCTCTGCATGCTTGCCTCCTGGGGGAAGGTGACGGAGGGATTAATAGCTCGAAGAATAGGAGAAGAGTGAAAAAATGAAAGCCTGTCGAGCCGGCAGCATGGCTTTCGGGCGGGGAGGTGGCCGATCAATGCATTGCGTGAGATCGTCGAGCTATCGGAAGCCGAAAAACAGAGAAGCCAGAAAACCAGGCGTCTAGTGATAATGATTGCGCTGGACGTGAAGAACGCATTCAACTCGGCGTCCTGGTGTGAGGTTGTGAAGGAGCTTGTCTCTACGAGAGTGGACGCGAGCCTCGTTAGACTAGTCCGGAGTCACCTGAGAGACAGATTTGTGGAACATGGTGGGTAGACGTTCCGGACGGCGGCGGGAGTGCCACAGGGATCTAGGGTCTCTTCTTTGAACCTTCTCTACGATGAAGTGCTCCGACTGAGACTTTCGATTGAGGTGTGTCAGTTGCATACGCAGACGACATGGTCCTCATCGTGGCGGCAAAAGATGAAAAGAACCTCATCAGAAAAACGGAGGAAGCCACAGACATTGTCAACCTATAGATGTCCAGCAAACATGTTGAGCTAGTCTCAGAAAAAACAGAGCGCAATCATGTTTAGTGGTCGGAAGAAACATGTCGTCATCACCTTTCGGGTGGACTCAGTCACAATAGAGCCGAAAAGAGCGCTAAAATATCTGGGATTTGTCCTGGACAGAGAGCTGAAGTTCGCGGAACACGTGAAGTACGTTACTGGCAAATCAGGCAGAACAGCGGTAGCCCTCGGAAGAATTCTGCCGAACATTGGTGGAGCAGGGGAGCAAAATCGGCGAATTTTGGCCACGGTGGTAGATTCTGTGCAGTTATACGGAGCGCCAGCCTGAAAGCTACAAATAACCGGAAAATGGAAAGTTGTCGCAGGAAAGCCAACTTGCGGGTGGCACGAGCACGAGCACTTTGCGTAATAGCTAAACGGATGCCAATTGAACTACAAATGAAAGCAAGGCACCTATTAGCTGGAACTGATGGGAAAAGGAAGGAGGCCATTGAAGCTGAAGCTGTCCAGAAATGGGAGCGGAGGAGGAAGAAGGCTCATTTCAGATCTAGAACTGTGGGTGAAGGCATGAAAATGTGGACTTTTACGTGACACTTTCGCTCCTACATCCATAGGATTGGAAAGACAACAGACAGCAAATGTCGATACTGTGGAGAAATTGACAGCATGCTTGGGATGCTATTTTCCGTTGCGAAGAACATCAAGAAGAAAGAAAAGGCACAGAGAAAAAACTGGGAGCGGCGCTCACAGCACAGAACATCATCTCAACAATGCTATAAAGCGAAGAGAAATTGGGGTTATTGTGCAACCTCATTGGGACAATATTTTAGAAGAGAGCAATGCAAGAGCGTGGGGAGCAGAGCGTGCGAAATGCCAGCTAGTCCAGATAAGAAAAAGATGCCTCCGTCCAGAAAATGGTGGCATCCTCGGGCGGATTAAAGGGGAGACTCTGAGACCTGGGACGGGGCTAGAAAATAAAACACGGAAGAAGTCACAGATGAACACCCTAAAGTAAAAGAAAGGCCAAGGCGCAAGAAGAATCCGTCCCGATTACGGCGTGATCGGCGACGAGCAGAAATCTGAAAGGAAAAAAGCAGAAAGGGAGAAGAAGAGCACAGCGTTGAAAAACAAAAAAGGCAGAAAAGCTCGAAGAAAATAGTGGCAGAAGCAGGAGGCCGAGGTACCTAAACGGTGCATGCCAGACGCCTGCTGAAGCCGAAGAGCTAACGGGGCCCGCAACCAAAGAAGCAAAGCCGACGAAGATAGGAGAAGGCTTATGGGATCCCTTGGACATGTACAAAAGCTTTGAGGAGAACCTGAAAAAGTAAGAGTAGACTCGAGGAACTCTGCAATATGACAGCGGCTCTCCGACGTCTTATGAGAGTGAAGCACCCCGAAGGACGAAGGGTGTGTTTTCCTGTATTGGACGAGATTGACTGCCTGCAACTGGCATGTGCAAACCTTCTCACCCACCCTGAAGAACTATGGGGTACCCGTAAGCTGCGTTCTTCTTTTACCAACCTTAAAAAAACCTGTGGTTTAAACCTTATTAATTTGTAGTAGACAAGATGTCGATAATCTTAATAGCCTAAGAATCAATCATAATAGCTCTCCATTTAATTTACACAGAATTATCGTGATGGAATCCCATCGAAAATGCGGGAAATGCTGATCATATTATAATGAACTTTTCCTACTCTAATTGGCGTACCCCCCTGCTACCTATACAAAAAAGGGTTCACTACCCCACCTCTACAAACTATGCAGAGCTGGTTCTCTTAGAGAAGAAGATTACCTGTAAAAATAATGAATTACAAAATAAAAAAATAATAAGGAACGGTGTGATTTATACAAAAGACCTTTAAGAACTCAAATTTTATAAAGCTTAAAATTTCGCGTTTTGAATTTCACCATAAATTTAAATTACAGTATGATATTTTACAAAAATGAATATATTCAAATAAGTTAAATACAAAATTGACATAAACATGCATCTGCTGTAGAAGTAGCACTAAGTTTCATAAAATTTAATTGAATGTTATTGTTTTGATCAAATTATTTAAAAATAGTTCCTCTTGTTCGGCACTATTATGAAGCCTTGATAATTGTTGAAATTCTTCCTTTCGTTTTTCAATTTCTTCATTAAATTGTAAATAAGAATCCTAAAATTTAAAACATATATCTAAACATCTAATAGTGCGGTCATGTGGTAGCCGAGATAGTGTTTTGATTTGACATAAGGGTTGTTTTAAAAGTAAACCCTGTCACTTCGACAAATAAAACCACTTTCATCAATGCACCACATCATTACCAATGCAAGAAGAGAATTTTACACGAACTCACTACATGTAGAAGTGATGATCGAAAATTCAAGAACATTTTTTAACGATAAAAATTTAAAATATAATAAAGTTTTTAACCACTTAAGGCACATGCCTGTGTGTGACACGGGCGACTGATAACGGCAGATGTTCACATGCCCGTGTGTGACACAGGCGCTCTTTTATGGAGTTGTATCTACCCAATCAACTGCATTTGCGTAATATTGGCGAGCGTGTTTTATTTCGGGGAAGTACCCATTTGTTTAGAAGCTAAAATGTGCGTGCTTTTTTAATTTCGGGGAAGTACCTATCTATTTCAAAGCTACAATGTGCGTACCTATTTACTTGGAAGCTATAATGGTAACATATATTTGTCGTTTGCATTCAGTATTTTAGGTACAGTATACAGTGCGAGTGTGTAAGTATTACGTTCATAAGTTTTGTGATTACATTTCTTCATAACTAATTGGTAAGATATTTATTTTTTATTAGTGAATTTTAGTGAGTCTCTTATTTATTTAGGTTAGTAAATCCCTTAAAAATAAGTAGCAGAGAAAGTGAATTCGAATATCCAATTTTAACAGCGGATTCGATGAAGACAACTATCGCGATGTCAAATACAGCGATGATAGTGACGACGGTGAGAGAGAACAAGTTTAGAAGCGCTGATCAGTGAATGAAGTTTTATTCATTCATAAAAAAATCATCTGTTTCTTGCATCTGTAGTTTGGTAGAGACGATTTGCTTTCTTTACTACGATAGAACCAAACGTGACGAAACGCAAAAAAAATTACCACACTTGCGGTTAGCCGCCAACTGTGTTTTACTTCGTTGTATTTTTCTGTCAAAAAATGGTCACTACTGTCTCCGATTGGATCGATTATTATTTTAAAGATGTTTTGTGGCATTTTATCTCTGTCACTTACTTTACGAATTTATAACATCATTGTATCTTTCTTTAATTCTTTTTAGGCAAGTATTTACAGGAGAACAGCACTAGTAAAGAGGTGCTATTCTAGGATTAGAAACTTTTTAAGAAAACAGATGTGTTTTACCTAAATGCACTGGTTTGTGGAAACATTCGATATGGTCAAGCTTTAAACTTCGATGACTCAAAGGAATAACATAAACAGTTTGTACTGTCACACAGATGTACTTTTATAATGAAGAGGGTCGCAAATTTAAAAAAGCTAGGAGCTAAGTTATTTTCAGAGGTTCTCAATAGGTTTTTTTAACATTATTTGTTAATAAATTAACATTATTTGTTAATAAATACACAAAAGGGAGACAAGAAGGTGTGTGATAATTACAGAGGGATCGTTCTGCTCAGCACAGCAATGAAAATATACCAAAAGATTATTGACAGAAAGATAAGACCAAAAATTGAGACAGCCATGAATGAAGCATAAAGTGGTTTTAGAAAAGGGAGAAGTGTGCAAGACCATATCTTCACTATAAAGCAACTGATAGAGAGAGCACACAAG
>JAUIMW010000932.1:0-14353 GCA_033557785.1 Enochrus cinctus
ACCGACTACTTCGTGTTTAACGCCGAGACACGGGAATAACGAACCGTAATTCGTTTCTACTCTCTTGTTCTCTATCATTTCAATTCCTCTATTCTCGCTGATTTTAATATTAAACACTCACAATTATCTACAATTGCATGAAAATCTGCTTCGTGAATTTCCATTTCTTGTCAAACAAAACCATGAAAACACAAACGTGTAAGATGTGCGTAGACGTAAAAAATAATCGTTTCATTTTAATTGAAGTGTGTGTCAAAATTACATTGGTTTTCCCTATACTTGCACAAATGGTGGAGGTAAAATCAATTTTCTTTAAGGAGATGAAAAATTAATTTTCAACCCCTTGATGATAAATTTTTTAAAAACCTTTCTTTTGTAAGAAAGTGGACAAGTAAAGGAAGGTACACTTAAAATTTGATGTATCTATCCCTTATAGTTTGGCCAGAACGTCCAAAAGTATACTCACCTCCACCATTTGTGAAAGTATAGGGAAAACCAATGTAATTTTGACACACACTAAAGTTAAAGTGAAATAATTATTTTTTAAGTCTACGCACGTTTCTCACGTATAGTTCTAAATACAACAAAAGAAGGACCACCATAGGATTTGAAGGACATAGAATATCCTCCATATGCATTGTCATCTACGTACTTCTAATTTATATTAAAAAATAATCACAAAGATAATACTTTTTTGTTTATTTTTATTAATAAAATTTTTGTTTTTTAAAATAGGAGGTCTGAGAGACATGGAATGTGCTTCAGGTACTCGACATTCTACGCTATTTCATTTTATTGGTAAAATATAAACATTCCATGATCTCCAGAAACCTTATTGAAATGTCTTCTAGGTTCTTTCTTGTGTTCTTCCAGTTGATTAATAAAAAAATTACTCTTTTTTAACAATGATATAATAACCAATTTTTATCAATTAAAGTAAAACCACTGTCTAGGAAGACAAAGAATGTCCTCTAGACACATTGCTTATTAGATATTATATCCCCATATTAAAAAATAATTAAAAAATCATGAAAGAAGAACCACCAACAGATCTTCCAAACATGGAATGTCCTCCATGTATACTGAAAACTGCATATTTCTAAATTTTTTATCCTACTTTAACATAAGAATATTAACTAATTTTAATCAATATACATCCCTGTGTTAGTAGGAATAAAACTACAAAAGCAAAGATCATCAAGAGGTCTGGAAGACATGGAATGTCCTCCAACTACTTAACTATCTATGTTTTACTTACTGCTTAATTAAACTTTAGTTTTTATTCCATATCAACTTAGGAATGAATATTTATTTCAACTAACAAAAAAAGAACCACTAGGGAGTCTGGGGGACATGGAATGTCCTCCAGGTATACTACTATCTGCGTAATATGAGTTAATTTGCACATCTCGACAATACAAAAAATATGTTAAGGTTTATTCAATTATAAAGAAAAACGTAAACACCTAAAGGACATTCCATATCCCCTTGGTTTTTTAATAAAGTTATAATTATACTTAAACTTATTAAAAAAGAATAAAAACAACACGAAAGAAGAATCACCAAGAGGTCTGAAGGACATAGAATATCCATCAGGTACATTGTCATATATTTACTTGTAGCTATATGTATGTTTAATGGCTTTAATCAATACAAAAGAACCACCAGAAGACCTGAAGGACGACCTCCAGGTGTACTTCTGTCTACGTATTACTATTTAACGTTATAAAAATTTTGATAAATCTTTATTTAATAACGTCTTACTGACAAAAGAAATAATATAGAATGTCAAGTACCTGGAGGACATTCCATACCTCCTGGTGGCCCTTCTTTTATGTTATTTTTTACTATGTTTGAAAATAAGAAATCAGAGAGTCTGAGAGACATGGAATGTCCCCCAGATGCACTATTAGTTCATAATTAATGTATTAAAAATCTCAATAAATCTAAATTTATTTATATTATGTCAACAAAAAAGAATAACGTAGAATATCAAGTACCTAGAGAACATTCCATGTTCCCCAGACCCCCTGGTGATCCTTATTTTATTGTTAAAAATCAGTAAACATCTCTACATTGCAACAGAATAAAAAATACAATAAGAAAAGGATCACAAGGAGGTCTGGGGGATATGGAATGTCCTGCAGGTGCACTGCCATCCACGTACTTCTAATGTATATTAAAAAATAATTAAAAAAAGCAGTACTTTTTTGTTTTTTGTTATTGATAACATTATTGTTTTTCAAAATTGAAAGATTCAAAATAAAAAACGTAAGTTGTTGAATACCTGAAGGACATTCCATGTGCCCCAAACCCTCTGGTGATCCTTATTTTATTATTAAAAATCAGTAAACATCTCTACATTTCCACATAATAAAAAATACAGTAAAAAAGTGATCACCAGAGGGTCTGAGGGACCTGTAATGCCCTCCAGGTGTTCAACATTCTAACCTTGTTAGACTTGTGTTTTATTTTGTTTTAATTTACTATAACATAAGTATGGATTGTTTTCTAGGTTCTTTCTTGAGTTCTTCCAGTTGATTAATAAAAATTACTCTTTTTTAACAATGATATATTAGCCAATTTTTATCAATAAAAGAAAAACCACTGTCTGAGAAGATATAAAATATCCTCTAGACGTACCACTAATTAGATATAATATATTTCAAAATGTTTTATTCTGCTTTAACATAGGAATATTAACTAATTTTAAGTAACAAAGCAAAACCTCTGATAGTCCTTTTTTTGTGTTGTTTCGTTATATCTTAACAAAAGAGATGTTTACTGATTTTAACAAATAAAAGAATACCCCTACATTCAAATAGATAAAAAAATAACATAAAATATGGGTCATCAGGGGGTCTGGAAGACATGGAATGTCCTCCAACTATTTATGTTTTATTTACTGCTAGATTAAACTTATACAAAATTATTGTCTTATCCAGATTACTGAATAAACTATACTTAAAAGACATCCCGATAAAAAGGAGACCACTAGGGGGTATTACCGAGATTTTTTCTTTTGAATCGATTATTATTTATTTACACATCTCAATAATACAATAAATATGTTAAGGTTTATTCAATTATAAAGAAGCGTAGAATTTCGAGTATCTGGAGGACATTCCATGTCCCCTAGACCCCCTGGTGGTACTTATTTTACCTTATTTTTTATTCTGTTTAAAAATAGGAATGTTAACTGATTTTGAAAAGCAAAAGAAGGACCACCAGGGGGTCTGAAGGACATGGAATGTCCTACATTATTTCTTTTTATTGGTATTTACATTATTTTTTACTTTGTTTGAAAATAAGAATATTTACCGATTTCTAACAGCAAAAAAAGGACCACCAGAGGGTCTGGGAGGCAAGAAATGTCCCCTAGGCACACTGTTGTCTATGTATTCGTAATATTTTAAAAATCTCGATAATTCTTTATTAACTTATGTTTTACCAACAAAAAAGAGGAGGATATTCCATGTCCCCCAGACCCTCTGGTGGCCCTTCTTTACGTAATTTTTTACTCTGTTTGAAAATAGGAATAAACATGAAATGTCCTCCAGGTGTTCAGTAACTTACGTTTTTTATTTTGAATGTCTCAATTTTGAAAGACAAAAGTGTTATTAGTAATTATAGACAAAAAAGTATTGTCTCTGCGATTATTTTCTAATATAACTAGAAATACGTAGATTACAGTGTACCTGAAGCAGTGATCCTTCTTTTATTGTATTTTTTATTCTGTTGCAATGTAGAGATGTTTACTCATTTTTAATAATAAAAGAAAGATCACCAGGGGGTCTGTGGGACATGGAATGTCCTCCAGGTACACTGTCGTCTACAAATTATAAATAGTTAGACAGCAGTGCCGACTCCGTGGTGGTCCTTTTTTACTGTCAAACAGAGTAAAAAAATACGTAAAACAAAGACCATCAGGGAGTCTAGGGGACATGGAATTAAGCAATCCCCAAGAAGAAGATCTAAATCAAAATACAAATAATCAATGAAAAAATTAACTTTTACAAAAATTAGAGTGATCAGAAATGCTTTGAAAGTAAACAATGGCCACATAAACTATAAACATGCAAATATTTATTATAATTAGTTGAGCTTATCTCTGGTTAAAACAAAATTATATTTTAACAATATAAAAAATAGAGCAAATATTATCAACTATTACAAAAAAAAATTTTTCTTGCTATTACAATATTATAATGACAGCAAATGTGTTAAATTATGAAAAAAATTATTATAAACGTTTTTTAAGTAAAATAAATTTAAAATATCAATGTACGTATATAAAAAATAACACATTGGTAAATATTGTCAATATTTTTACAAAACCTTAAGTAAAAACGCTAAATCTTGGGTTGTTTGTAAGAAGATTACTTGGAGGACATTCCATTTATACTTTAAGACCAATGACATCCTCCATTAAACACATTTTGAATTTAGAACTAGTTTTAGCTGCTTAACAAAATGAAGAACGTAAGTAGAAGAAGAAAGACCACAAGAAACTATAGAAGACATGAAGTGACCTGCGTGTTGACTCTTGTAACATTAACAAGAAGTACGTAGATTTCCAGATACCTGGAGGGCATTCCATTATTTTTTATTCTATTTGAAGGTCTCCTAGGTGAATTGCTGTCTACGTACTTCTATTTAAATTTTTAAAAATCTCGATAGCTCTTTATTTATTGATATTCTACCAATAAAAAGAAATAATATCGAGTACCTGGAGAATATTCCATGTCCCCCAGACCTCTTGGTGGTCCTTCTTTTACGTTATTTTTTATTTTTTGAAAAGAGAAATGTTTTCTGATTCGTAACAGCAAAAGTAGGACTACCAGAAGGTCTGGGGGACATTCCATGTGCACTGCTGTCTACGTACTTCTAATTAATGTTTTGAGAATTTCGACGGTTCCTTATTAATTTGTGTTATACCAACAAAAAGGAATAACGTAGAATGTTGAATACTTGGAGGATATTCCTGGTCCTTCTTTTTTATGGAATGTCCTCCAGGTGCACTGCTGACTATGTACTTCTAATTAATGTTAAATCTAGATAGTTCTCTACTTATTTATGTTATACCAACAAAAACAAAATATAACGTAAAATGTCAAGTACCTGAAAGAGATTCCATATTCCCTAAACTCCCTGGTGATCCTGGAGGACATTCCATGTTACCCAGACTTTTATTGTATTTTTTATTCTTTTGCAATGTAGATAAGTTTATAATTTTTTAACAATAAAAGAAGGATTACCAGGAGGTCTGAGGGACATGAAATATCCTCCAGGTATTCAATTACTTACGTTTTTCATTTTGAATATTTCAATTTTGAAAAACCAAAATGCTATTAATAATTATTAACAAAAAAGTATTGTCCTTGTGATTATTTTTTTAATATAAACTAGAAATACGTAATTTGCAGAACACCTGGAGGACATTCCATGTCCCCCTGGTGGCCCTTTGTTAAAGTATTTTTTATTCTGCTGCAATGTAGAGATTTATAATTATTAATAACATTTTTGCTTTTCAAAGTGAAACATTCAAAATGAAAAACGTAAGTTGTTAAGTACCTAGAGGATATTCCATGTCTCCCAGACCCCTTGGTGGTCCTTCTTTTGCTGTTAAAAATCAGTAAACATTCCTATTTTCAAACAGAGTAAAATATAACATAAAAAAAGAACCACTAGGGGGTCTGGAGAACATGGAATGTCCTCCAGGTCTTCGACATTTTTAAAACATTTATTAGAAGTAGGTAAGTAGCAGTGCACCTGGAAGACATTCTATGTCCCTCAGATCCCCTGGTCGTGCTTCTTTTGCTGTAAAGAATCAGTAAACATTCCTGTTTTCAAACAGACTAAAAAATAACATAGAAGAAGGGTCACCAGAGGGTCTGAGGAACAGGGAATGTCCTCCAGGTGTTCAGCATTCTACATTATTTGTTTTTGTTGGTAAAACATAAACAAATAAAGAACTATCGATATTTTGAAAAACTAAAAGTACGTAGACAACAATGCACCTGGAGGACATTTCATGTTCCCTAGATCCCCTGGTGGTCCTTCTTTTGCTGTTAAAAATCAGTAAACAATCCTGTTTTCAAACAGAGTAAAAAATAACGTAAAATAAGAGCCATGTTAAGGGGACATGGAATGTCCTCCAGGTACTCGATATTATAGGTCATTTCTTTTTGTTGGTATAATGTAAATAAATAAAAAGTTATCGAGGTTTTTAAAACATAAATTATAAGTACCTAGTCAGTAGTGCATCTGGGGGATATGTCCCCAAATCCATTAATTAGCATTAAAGCATTAATTAGATGTACGTAGATAGCAGTACTCCTGATGGACTACAGACCCCCTGATGATCATTCTTTTACTGTTAAAGGTCAATAAATATTACTATTTTCAAACAGAATAAAAAATAATATAACAGAAGAACCTCCAGGGAGTCTTAGGGAACATGAAATGTCCTCCAGTTACTCGACATTCTATATTAATCTTTTCTGCTGGTATAACAAAAATAAATCAAAAACTATCGAGATCTTTATAACATTAATTAGGAATATGTAGACAACAGTTCACCTGGGGGACATTCCAAGCCTCCTTGTGGTTTCTCTTTTACGTTTTTTTTTTTACTCTGTTTGAAAATAAGAAAGTTTACTGATTTTTAACAGCAAAAGAAGGACCAACAGGAAGTCTGGGGGATGTGGAATTTCCTCCAGGTGCACTGTTGTATATGTACTTCTAATTAATGTTTTAAAAATTTCGATAATTCTTTATTTATTTATGTTATGCCAACAAAAAGAAATAACGTAAAATGTCGAGTACCTGAAGGAAATGTCTCCTAGGTGGTCTCCCTGGTGGCCCTTCTTTTACTTTATTTTTTACTCTGTTTAAAAAAAGGAATATTAACTGATTTTTAACAGTAAAAGGACCCCTCGATGGTCTTTCTTTTGCTGTTAAAAAACAATAAACACTCCTATTTTTCAAACACAGTAAAAAATATCGTAAAAGAAAGACCATCAAGGGGTCTGGGACACAAAGAATTTTTTTCAGGTACTCGACATTTTACGTTATTCCTTTTTGATGGTATAACATAAATAAATAAAAACTGACGGGATTTTTAAATTATTAATTAGTAGTACGTAGACAGCAGTGCACCTGGGAGACATTCCATGTCCTTCAGACCCTCTGGTGGTCTTTCTTTTTCTGTTAAAAATCAGTAAATATTCCTTTTTTCAAACAGAGTAGTATATAACAGAAAATAAGGACCACTAGGGAGTCTGGGGGACATGGAATATCCTCCAGGTGCTCGACATTCTACATTACTTCTTTTTGTTGGTATAACATAAATAAATCAATAACTATCGAAATTTTTAAAATATTAATTAGAAGTACGTAGACAGCGGTGTACCTGGAGGACATTCCATTTCTCCCAGACACCCTGGTGATCTTTCTTTTACTGCTTAATATCAGTAAACAATCCTATTTTAAAACAGAGTAAAATATAACATAAAAGAAGAACCACTAGGAGGTCTGGGGGACATAGAATGTCTTCCAGGTGTTCAACATTCTACGTTATTCTTTTTTGTTGGTAAAACATAAATAAATAAAGAACTATCGACACTTTTTTATTCTATTTGAAAATAGGGATATTTACTGATTTTTAAAAGAAAAAGATGAACTTCCAGAGGGTCTAGGGGACATAAAATGTCCTCCAGGTGTCCTCCTTTTTGTCTGTATAACATGAATAAATCAAAAACTATCGAGATTTTTGAAACATTAATTAAAAGTACGTAGACATCAGTGCAGTTGTAAAAATCAATAAATATCTTTATTTTCAAACAAAATAAAAAATAACAGAAAAGAAGGGCCACAAGACTTCTAATTAATGTTTTGAAAATCTCGATAGTTCCTTTTTTATTTATGTTAGGTCAACAAAAGGGAATAATGTAGAATGCCGAATATCTGGAGGACATTCCATAATGATGATGATCTTCTGATGACCTTCGTTTTATGTTATTTCTTACTCTGTGGAAAAATATTAATGTAAACTAATTTTTAACAGTAAAAGAAGGGCCGCCAGAGTAATGTCCCCCAGGTGCACTGCTGTCTACGTATTCCTAATTATTTGTGTTATACCAATAAAAATAAATCACGTAGAATGTCGAACACCTGGAGGACATTCCATGTCCCCCAGATTTCCTAGAGGTTTATGTTTGAAAATAGGAATGTTTATTAATTTTTAACTGTAAAAGAAGGGTCTCCAGGGGTACTGCGGGACATGGAAAGTCCTCCAAGTGAACTGTTGTCTACGTATTTCTAATTAATGTTTTGAGAATCTCGATAGATCTTAATTTATTTATATTATGCCAACAAAAAAAGAATAACGTATGATACATAATATCGAATACCTAGAGGACATTCCATGTCTCCAACGTAAGTTAATGAATACTTGGAGGACATTCCATGTCTTTAATTGTATTTTTTATTCTGCTGCAATATAGAGATGTTAACTGATTTTTAACAGTTGACACCATGTATAAGGAAACAGTAAACTGTAATTATTATAAATATGTTGGAATTAAATACTTTAATTTACTACTCTTAAAATTGCGAATGTTGGAGAACAGAGTAGCATTTGCGCGAGTGGTCAATGAATTTGTGAAAGCAAATAGGACTTTGTTCCTGTAAAGCTAATTTGTAGGATGAGACTGGCCATTGTCAAAACTTAGTACAGCCTCAATATGTCATTTTCTCATTTATGTCTGTAGTTCAGGACTGATATGGAGTTTCTGATGTAGATATTTAAACCTAATAAGATGCAACACGGCTTTAACAGAATCTAAGACATCAAAAAAGGTTTTCGTAAGAAATAGTAATTGTAATTGAAATAAACGTTACTTTACTTTTACTTTAATTATATACAAAAAAATATTGTCACTAGTAATTATTTTAAATATAAATTAGAAGTACATAGACCACAATGCACCGCACTTCGAAGATGTTTCATGTCCAAACTCCCTGGTGGTTCTTCTTTGTAGAAATATTTACTGATTTTAATAATAAAACAAGGACCACCAGGGGATCTGGGGGACATGGAATGTCCTCCATATATTCAGCAACTTACATTATTTATTTTGAATGTTTCAATTTTTAAAAACAAAAATGTTGTTAATAATTATAAACAAAAAATTATTGTTTTTGTGATTATTTTCGTAATATAATCTAGAAGTACGTAGATGACAGTGCACCTAGAGGACATTCAATGGCCCCCAGACCCTCTGGTGATTCTCTTTTATTCTGTTGCAATGTAGATATGTTTATTGATTTGTAACAATAAAAGAAGGACTACCAGGGGGTCTGGGGGACATGGAATGTCCTCCAGGTATTCAGTAACTTACGTTATTCATTTTGAATGTCTCAATTTTGAAAGACAAAAATATTGCTAATAATTATAAATAAAAAAGTATTGTTTTTGTGAATATTTTTTAATATAAACTAGAAGTACGTAGTTTGCAGAGCACCTGGAGGACATTCCATGTCCCCCAGACGGTGATCCTTCTTTTAAAGTGTTTCAAATGTAGATATTTATAATTACTAATAACATTTTTGTTTTTCAAAATTGAAACATTCAAAATGAAAAACGTAAGTTGTTGAGTACCTAGAGGGTATTCCATGTCTCCCAGACCACTTGGTAATCCTTCTTTTGCTGTTAAAAATCAGTAAACATTTCTATTTTCAAACAGAGAAAAAAATAACGTAAAAAAGGACCTCCAGGAGGTCTGGGGGACATGGAATGTCCTCCAGGTATTCGACATTCTACGTTATTTCTTTTTGCTGGTATGACGTAAATAAATCAAAATCTATCGAGATTCTTAAAACATTTATTAGAAGTTTTAAATTTATTTTATTTAAAAAACATTTATAATTAAATTTTTAAAAATTTAACATATTTGCTATCATTGTAATATTGGAAAAGTTGGAATTTTTTTAATAATTGGTAATATTTGATCTATTTTTTATATTTATAAATTATAATTTTGGTTAATCCGGAGGTAAGCTCAGTTAATTATAATAAATATTTGCAAGTTTATAGTTTATGTAGTCATTGTTTACCTTCATAACATCTCTGACCACACTCTAATTTTTGTAAAAGTTGATTTTTTTCAATGGTTAATTGTATTTTGATTTAGATCTTCTTCTTGGTTATTGCTTAATTCTATGTCCCCAGACTCTCTGATGATCCTTGTTTCATGTTATTTTTTACTTTGTTTGAAAATATTAATGTTAACTAATCTTTAACAGTAAAAAAGGGCCACCAGGGAGTGTGCACTGCTATGTACACACTTCTAATTAATGTTTTAAAAATCTCGATAATTCTTAATTTATTTATGTCCATAACAACAAAATGGTAACGTAGAATGTCAAGCACCTGGAGGACATTCCATGTCCCCAGACCCCCTGATGGCCCTTCTTTTATGTTATTTTTTATTCTGTTTGAAAATAGGAATGTTTGCTGACTCTTAACAGCAAAAGAAGAACCATAAGGGGGTCTGGGGGACATGGAATGTCCCCCAGGTGTACTGCTGTGTACGTACTTCTAGTTAAGTTTTTAAAAATATCGATAGTTCTTTATTTATTTATATTTAACCAACAAAAAGGAATAACGTAGAATGTCGAACAACTGGAGGACATTCCATGTCCCCAAGACCCCCAGGTGGCCCTTAATCTATGATATTTTTTATTCTTTTTGAAAAGAGGAAATTAGGACCACCAGGGGGTCTGGGGGATATGGAATGTCCCTCGTGTGCCCTGCTGTCTACGTACTTCTAATTAATGTCTTGATAATTCCGATAGTTCTTTATTTATTTATGTTATGTCAACAAAAAAGAATAACGTAGAATGTTGAGTACTTGGAGGATATTCCATGTCCCCCAGACCCCTGGAGGTCCTTCTTTTACGTTATTTTTTACTCTTTTCGTTTGAAAATATTAATGTTGACTAATTCTTAGCAATAAGAGAAGGACCACTAGGGTGTCTGGGAGACATGGAATTTACATTTTTCACTTTGAGTGTTTCAGTTTTTAAAAACAAAAATGTTATTAGTAATTTTCAACAAAAAAGTATTGTTCTTGTGATTATTTTTTAATATAAACTAGAAGTAGACGACGGTGCACTTGGACGACATTCCATGTCTTTCAGATCCCTTGATGTCCTTTAGTTATTGTATTTTTTTTATTGCAATGATGATATTTACTGATTTTTAACAATAAAAGAAGAACTACTAGGTGGTCTGGGAGACATGGAATGTCCTCCAGGTACTCAGCAACTTACGTTTTTCATTTTAAATGTTTCAATTAAAAAAAAAACATGTTTACTACAATGTAACAGAACAAAAAATACAATAAAAGAGCAGATGTACTGCTGTCCACAAACTTCTAATTTATATTTAAAATAATTACTAATGAATTTTGTTTAAAATTATTAATAACATTTTTGTTTTTCAAAACATTCACAATAAACGTAAGTTGTTGAGTACCTAGAGGATATTCCATGTCCTTCAAATCCCCCAGACCCCCTGGTGGTCCTTCTTTTGCTGTTAAGAATCAGTAAACATTCCTTTTTTCAAACAGAGTAAAAAAAATATAGAAGAAGGGCAACCAGGGGGTCTGGGGAACATGGAATGTCCTCCAGGTGTTCGACATTTTACGTTATTTGTTTTTGTTGGTAAAACATAAATAAATAAAGAACTATATATATTTTGAAAAATTTAGCTAGAAGTACGTAAACAGCAGTGCCCTTCTTTTGCTGTTAAGAATCAGCAAATATACCTACTGTCAAACAGAATAAAAAGTGTCACAAAATAAGGACCTTGGTGGTCCATCTTTTATTGTATTTTTATTCTGTTGCAATATAGAGATGTTAACTGATTTTTAACAAGAAAAGAAGAATCACCAGGGGGTCTGGGGGACATGGAATGTCCCCCAGGTACACTATTGTATACATACTTCTAGTTAAGTTTTTAAAAATATCGATAGTTCTTTATTTATTTATTATTAATTTTGCAAAATCAGCAAACATCCTTATTTTCAAATAGAGTAAAAAATAACATAAAAGAAGGACCACTAGGGGGTCTGAAGGACATTGAATGCCCTCCAGGTGTTCAACATTCTACGTTATTCCTTTTTGTTGGTAAAACATAAATAAATAAAGAACTATCGATATTTTTAAAAACTTAACTAGAAGTACGTAGACAGCAGTGCAACTGGGGGACATTCCATATCCCCCAGACCCCCTGGTGGTTCTTTTCTTGCTGTTAATAGTCAGTAAAAATTTCTTTTTCAAACAGGGTAAAAAATAACGTAAAAAAGGACCATCAGGGGGTCTGGGGGACATGGAATGTCCTCCAGGTATTCGACATTCGACGTTATTCGTTTTTGTTTGTAAAACATAAATAAATAAAGAACTATCGATATTTTGAAAAACTTAGCTAGAAGTACGTAGACAGTAGTGCATCTGGAGGACATTTCATGTACCCCAGACCCCCTGGTGGTCCTTCTTTTGCTGTTAAAAATCAGCAAACATTCCTATTTTCAAACAGAGTAAAAAATTACGTAAAAGAAGGGCCATCAGGGGGTCTGGGGGACATGGAATATCCTCCAGGTATTTGTTTTTGTTGGCAAAACATAAATAAATAAAGAACTATCGATATTTTTTACAATATTACCAGAAGTACGTAGACAGCAGTGCACTTGGATTCAGACCTCCTGGTGGCCCTTCTTTTATGTCATTTTTTATTTTGTTTGAAAAAAGGGATATTTACCGATTTTTAAAAGAAAAAGAAAGGCCTTCAGGGGGTTTGGGGGACATGGAATATCCTCCAGGATCACTGTCCCCCAAGTGCATTACTATCTACGTACTTTAAATAATGTTTTAAAGTTATCAATAAATCTTTATTTTTTTATGTTTAACCAATAAAAAAGAATAACGTAGAATGTTGAGTATCTGGAGGACATTCCATGATGATAATGAACCTCTGATGACTCTTGTTTAAGTTATTTGTTAGTCTGTTTGAAAATATTATTGTAAACTAGTACAGTAAAAGAAGGGTCACCAGGGACATGTAATGTCTCCCAGGTGCACTGCTGTCTACGTATTCCTAATTAATCTTTTAAAAATCTCGATAGTTTTTGATTTATTTGTGTTATACCAGCAAAAATAAATATGTAGAATGTCCTCCAGGTGTACTATTGTTTACGTACTTCTAGTTAATATTTTAAAAATCTCGATAATTCTTTATTTATTTATGTTATGCCAACAAAAAGAAATAACGTAGAATGTTGAGTACCTGGAGGACATTCCATATCCTCCAGAACCCCTGGTGGTCTTTCTTTTACCTTATTTTTTACTCTATTTAAAAATAGGAATGTTAACTGATTTTTAACAGCAACAGAAGTATCAGAGGGTCTGGGGGACATGGAATGTCCTCCAGGTACTCGACATTCTACGTTATTTCTTTTTGTTGGCATAATATAAATAAATAAATAATTTTCGAGATTTTTAAAACATTAATTAGAAAAAACGTAGAATGTCCTCCAGGTACTCGACATTTTACATTATTTTTTCTTTTTGGTATAACATAAATAAATAATGAACTATCGAGATTTATTGTTAAAAAAGTAAACAGCTCTATATTGCACAGAATGAAAAATACAATAAAAGAAGGACCACTTGGGGGAATGTCCTCCAGGTGAATTGTCACAATATCAAATATAATTCTGATTTTTATACGAAAATGTTGATACTTCTTAGGTTTTAATTAACTCATCTGAAATGCAATTAAGTAATTTTTAATGTAATTTATATTGATTTTTAATAATAATAGAAAGATCACTAGAGATTGTAGAGGACATGAAGTGTTTTTCAGACGGACTGTTATTCACGTGCTACTCATTTATTTAGAAATGTTGATAATACAGTTTATTAAGAAGAACGTACTTTTATTAAAATTTTAAAATGAACTCGTAGTACGTGGATAGTGGTGTACCCGGAGGACATTCCTTATTTCTTAGACTCCTTGATGGCCTTTCTTTTGTGTTGTTTTTTTTATCAAACATTGAGATTTATACTGATTTTCAACAGTAAATGAAAGACCACCAGGGAGTCTGGGGGACATGGAATGTTCTCCAGGTATTCAGCAACTTACATTTTTTATTTTGAATGTTTCAATTTAAAAAAAAACAAAACTGTTATTTATAATTATATACACAAATGTATTGTCTTTAGTAATTATTTTAAATATAAATTAGAAGTACATAGACGACAATGCACCTGGAGGACATTCCATGTT
>JAUIMW010000933.1:0-14347 GCA_033557785.1 Enochrus cinctus
AAACTTTATCTGGTCTCCCTTATATGGGAAAATGAAAAAAACATATCTCAATTGCAGTCACTACAAAATAGATTTGTTAAGTATATTTGTTTTAAAGAACACGTGACTTATAGCCGTTCTATCTATCCTGAACTACTGAGAAACTTTTCTTGTAACTTTGAATAATTGTCGATGTTTATTTGACGTTTTATTTGTTTATAAAATTGTCAATTCAATTATTGATAATTCCGTTCTATTGGTGAAACTAAATTATTTTTAAGTTTATTTTCTTCATTTATAGTGGTACTACAGATTGTGTACATTATGAGTCTTCAAACTCTTGGATCGAGTAGGGGGCCTGCTCCAGTAGGATCATCTTGAGTTTTTCCTTGAATTTCTTCTTATCTAGGCTTTTTATTTCTGTCGGAAGAGAATTGTATAGTCCAATGCCACGCTGATCCGCGTTTCTTTGCGATATCTTGATTCTATGTAGAGGAATTGATTGGATGTTGTTCTTTATTCTTGTATTGTGACTATGGATATCTTTTATATTGTGAATGTGTAAAAAGAATAAAGGATGTAACAGGCTGGCAGGGTAAGTATTTTAAGTTCTTTGAAGTAGGGTCTGCAGCTGTCCTGTTGTTTTAGCCCGAATTGCTTTTTTTACAGGAGCAACATCATTTGCTTCTAATGCAGATCGCCATATTTGAATAGTATATGTGGCTACACTATGGAAGTAGGCATAATATACCGATAATACCATATTCTGGGAGAGGTGTTCTTTTATGGTTCTAATACAATAAATTGCCGATGCTAATCTCTCTTCAAGATTTTCTATTTGAGGAGCCCAGCTGAGGGTTCCACTCAAGGTGTTGCTCTGCTGGTGTAAAAGGTAAGAATTTTTGTTTTTTCAGGGTTCATACGTAGTTGATTTGACAAAATTGGGCCTAATTGGAGTCCTGCGGTACACCCCTTTCTAATTTCTTTGATGTTGAAACTTCTCCATTCCATTTCACCACCTGATAACGAACTCTTAGGTATGATTCAAGAATTTGTTTTACCAAGTATTTGTGATCCACTGAATCAAATGCTTTACCAATGTCGCATAGCGATACTTCGGCAAACTCTTTTCCATCAAAAGCATCTGCTGTTGCAGATATAACTTGATAAATAGCAGTTGTTGTAGATTTACCTCTTATATATCCATGTTGATATCCATTGAAAAGTGTATTTTCTGTGAGATGCAGAAAGATGCTCTCTTTTATCACTCTCTCCAAAATCTTTGAAACAGCTGGCAGAACTGAGATGGCCCTGTAGTTACTACAACTATTTGTATCTCCCTTCTTGAATATTGGGGTGAGGGCGGATCTGTTCAGCTCTCTTGCGAACGTCCAGATTCCAGCTTTACCAGTTTCCAAGCGGCAGATATTTTGTTATCGTGTGTGCTTAGAAAATTGCTGGAGCTGGAGATGGTCGTTAGGGGGAGAAGGAAAAGAAGATAGGGCCCTATTTTCCAGCAAGATTTTCCAACAAGTGCTGGCAAAGTGGGAATAAGTGAAAACCTTCTGAAGATAATGTTCACCTTCATTAATTGTTGACGCCTTAAAATAGCGACACCACATAAAGACATAAAAGTATAAATTAAACCACTAATCTGTTAACTAAATACGCTCCGTATAATCCTTATGGCAGATTTGTGCACGGATATAGATCATAAAAACCTATTGCAAATACTTAATGAAAAGTGTAAACTGCGAAAGATTACAAAAAGAGAAAGAGCAAAAAATACGTCTTTTAATTAAAAATTGAACGGTGCTGCAGGGAAATGCACTGAAATATTTCATGTTCCTGAAGTTAAAACAGAAAAGCGAATTCTACAGCATGTAATGCTCGAGAGCGGAAACATAATTAAAATTTCAGGTGCACATTAAAACTACTGCCCCAGTTCTAGTGTATAGCGCTCCGCCCCTGCATCTCGCGGCCGTGCAACAGATAACGCCAAATTGAATCGACCAATTTTCCGGGGTTCCATTAGCTTTTATTAACCACAACGTGTTGATTGATTTGATTTTGTAATTCTATTTTTTCAGTATGAAACAAAACTCATCTGAGAACCCTTTTGGAAATGAAATATTTAGTAAAGTAAACTAGAAAATATCCTAAAAATAATTAGCAAAAAAAATAAACAAAAATTTTATTTGTAGTTTTGTTTATAAAAATAAATTAATACAATATTTACATCAGATACTAAAGCAATCTAAGTGATATACATAGTATATATAATAATATTTCCGCTTGAATTATTATACTTAATTATGTGTTTTTATATAAATTTCTACATTATTATTCTAGCTTTAATATCACAAAAAAATTCGATATTTAAGAAAGTTGGTACTAGCTATTAATACTTGGCTACTTTGGCGTTGAAAAATAAATAAAATTTTAATTTTCTGGAACTACGAATGAAGTGTTTGGTGTCAGTGTGTCATCTAGAACGGTGCTGCTCTCCGTGAACAGCAGCCCGGATTGCTTATCACGTATAGAGATTCTCCGAGGTTTAATTTGTGGCCGAAGACCGAGGTAAATGTTCTGAAAAAAGGAAAAGTGAAATTTTCAGAAAGGATTATTAATGGCCAAAGCCTAGACCTACCTCAATTATCGATCCAGGCTTGCTGAAGACGTAATAGATAGCATATACTGGAACCCACACCATGGAAGACAAACTTAATAAAAATCCGCAGGCATCCGCCCAATCAGGATATTTATAGCTTCCTCCGTACGTCAGTGGTTGGAATTGTATACATTGGAAAACGAAAATTGCCTAAAATTTGATATATTATGTAATATTTCCGCTTCTGTTTGTTTTTTTATTATCAATTAACAAATACTAACCAACATAACAAGGGGTGCACAAAACTGCCAACAGATGGTCCAGAACTTATTAGGTCTTATTCCAATCATTTGTTCTATGCAATCGCTTAATTTATCGACTCCAAATATCCATGAAATAGCTATAGTTTGGAAGAAACAGACCCACAATAATGACATTCCACTTGCTGAGTAATAGTCCATAAGCTGGAAAATGTAGACTCCTCCCTAAAATTAAAAAATCAAGTCATGTGGGCAGTAACCAATTATCTTTATCTCCTCTTATTATGTTATATGCCAAGAGTAACTGTCACAAGTGTAATTTGTGGGGGAAACACAGTCGGCCTAAGACGTGAGCCCTTAAAGCGAAGGGTTAAATTTCATTTCGTTAGCTCGGGCTAAACCACCCCGTCAGTATGCTCGTTTATCAAGTAATAATCTTGGAAGGGTATCCATGTATCATAGCAGAAACTTACATGAGTCACCATAGGGATCCCCAACAGGAACATGACGACACAAATTGCGATTGTGAACTTGTCTCTGTGAGGCCGGAGGGCTTCGGACCAATTATCTACAACACCGGTTACAAAGGACTCGACCAGACAAAATTCAGAGTCGATTCCGAGGATCTGAAATCAACAAAACATTTGCTCGTGTTTATCCAACAATTTTACTAATGAGTATACTTACGACTAACATTACAAAGAATGTAGCAGCCCAGAACGGAGCTCCTGGCAATTTTAAAACAACCTCTGGATATGTAAGAAAGACTAGACCGGGACCACTTTTTACAACGTCTCCAACATCTGCGTTTTGTTCTGAGGCAAGGTGGCCTAAAATCGAGAAAGTTACGCAGCCCGCCAGAAGGGATGTTAACGTGTTAACTATGCATGTTATTATGGCATCTCTGCAACAAAAAGAAAAAAATTATTGTAATTTAGTAAATCTGCACCGCAAGAAAAAAAACCTATCAACATATTTAATAGAAACACAGGTAATGTTACAATAATATCTAATAACATGCATAAAAGCAATTTATTCGTGCAATGTATCGTTATCGCGAAAAATATTTTAATCTACTATTTTCATTCAAATAATGTAGCAATAAAATTTATATATCGTCAATTCGTTAACATTACATGTACAATTATGTCTGCGTTCGTAATTAATTGCTAAGTTTTATGTTGCATGTTGAATAATTTTCGCAACTAAAAACTACAAAAACTAATACGTGTTAATGTATGAATCACGATAATGATCATTTCGTTTAGTTTGGTTTAATTTATGTAATTATTATTGAAATGAATAGATTTGCCTGAGACTCATTTTAAGTTGTTATTTTGAGTAATAAATCATTTAAGTTTTTACTGTAAATATAAAATTTCATAATATATTATTAATCGTTTGTCAACATTGAATTGGTTTAATTAATTAATAATTACGATTTTAATTAGACATTGTACAAAATGTCCATTAAATGTATTTCATTTGCAATAACTGGAATGTATAGAAGCTTTATTAGGCGAAGGTAGCTGGAATAAATTTCATTATATTGTATTTTTATATTGCAAAATTTTAATAAAATTAGCAAATTTAACAGTGTTAATGTTTAGTGACTATAATCCACGTGCAAACAAGATTTTTTCAATAATGCAATGTGCCTTTCTCCTACAAATTTTATTCTAGAAAATCTTTTTTCGACAAGACACAATTAAGAACAATCGAAAAATTACATAAAGGCATTTCATAATGCAAAATTTCATAATTAATTCAGAATATCTATTGTTATAAATATTTTTTGGATCAGTCTGTGTAATAAATGTGCTGGATTTATTAATGTTGAAAATAGAGTTGACATATTATTTAATTCATAATAGATTGTTAAATATATGTTATGGGATGTCATTTTGATGGATCACATTTTATTCTGTTTGTTATACATTTTTACTATTCTCACATTTTTATCGAGTAACAAACGAGAAAAGTTATTTTATTGTAAAACCTTTGTATTTTTCTGTAAAATTAGAAAATATACTTTTTAAAAAGTGTTTACGCGAAGGAAGGAGAAGAGTACTTGCGTCCGTGGTGGAGTCTGTCATATTTTATGGAGTGCCAGCCTGGGAAAGCGCTATAACAATAAAAATGTACAAGAACATCATAGAAAGCTGTAGAAGATGCATATTTATAAGAGTTGCCCGATCCTACAAAACGGCAGCAACAGACACTGTCTGTTCTGACAAGAATGATTCCTGCAGATCTAATAGCGAAAGAGAGACGGCTGGTAATAGGGGCCCAAGGTATAGGTAGGAAAGAAATACGTGAGGAGATAATCCAGGAATGGAGGATGAAACTTGAAGAGGAACGGCACGTGTTGTTAAGAACACTGATACCCGACCTAACACCTTGGTGGAATAGAACCCATGGCGAAGTGACATATCACCTAGCGCAAGTACTAAGAGGGCACGGATGTTTTCGGAGCTATCTATTCAAAATCAGGAGAGTTGAAAGCCCCAAATGCCAGTACTTTGGAAACGAAGAAGAAACAGCCCAGCATGTTTTATTCATATACCCGAGATGGAAAAAGGAAATAGAAAGATGTGAACGTAACACCGGGAAACCCTCAACACGAAATAAGATGATGAAGGTAATGCTTAAGACGAAAAAGGGTGGAATGAAGTGAGCAAAATGGTGGGAACAGTAATGAGAACAAAGGAAAAAGATGAAAAGAAAGGAAACAACTAAGTAAAAAAAAGTAGGATTCTCGCCAACAACATAGGATCAATTATCTCTGAAGTAATGCGAAAGCGGTCCCAGGGATACCAGCACAGCATCCACATGGGAGGTTTCTTAGATGGCAAAAATTCCTCATAGTGCGAGCTATGATATGCTTATTTTGTACCTTAAAGTACATGGAATTACTTCCGAAACCACAACTCTTATTGCTTATTTAAAAAAATAGGCTTTACGAATATTATTAAAGGGACTAAAAATACCCTAGCATTCTAGGAAACATAATTTTACACATAATGGAAAGTTCTCTCTTCAACAAAATTTCCAACAGATTGTGGATTATAAAAATTATAATAAAATTAATTCTAATAATCAATTAATTCCCACTACCCCCATTCAACAATATTCTAGACAAAAGTATAATATAGTTAATGAGCCAATTGTAGAATTTCCAAAAGAAAACTTATTAGAAACTTCAAATCAGAATTTTATTAGAATTAAGTCCAACAACCAGATGAACACTTCTTTTAATGATATCAGTCAATTAACTTATATATTTTCATCTGTTAATAAATTTAAAATTCATCTTGACACTGTTAGCACCAAATCTTTTATAAAACTAAATCTTGCCTTTTAACATTTCAATTATGCTATAAAAAAAGACATTTTCCAAATTTCCACAGCACATAGAACTTCTGTAAATTTTCAACTTTCAAAATAAAACATTAAATTTTTACTTGTTTAACTTTCATAGTAAATTCTATTACTTACTAACCCTAACAAAAATTAATTTGTCTAATATAAAAAAAAACCAAACAAACAAACTTATGTAATTTTATTTAATGCCATATTAAGTATTCTCCAAGATTTTTGATATTGAATCTATTTTAGATATAAGTATAAACATATTTTATTTGAATTCTAATAAATTATGAAGCGACCTCCGAATTATACCCTTATCTTGTTCCAATACCAACTCTTCACATGTCTGATTATATCACAATCATTCAAAATTCTATATACATTCTTAAAATTGAAAACGAATTTAAACCTGGAAAAGGAAAAATATACCAATGCAGAACCACTCAAATCCCAAATTTCATCATCGACTGCGAGAAAGAAATTTTACAGCAAATTTATGAAGATAGTCCTATTAAATAACCATGTAGAACTTATTCAAGAAATAAACACATATCTGTCCGCCTTCCCACACATAGAGAAAATCTAAATTAAATGCAAAAAAAAGGAAGGGCATTATCATTAAAAAAAATCATCGCATCCTTTGTTGGTAGAAGATCTGCAATTTAAACCGTTATTCCCCAACATATAGCAAATGAAGTTACACCTCAAGACTCCAAGATATTCCAAAAAATATAATCATTCTAAGACTTTATGAAGATCCTGGCAATCCACGACCAAGCATTTTTTCTATTATACTAGATATTCTTATAACAATGGTAATCTTGTTCATCACTAAGAAAATCATAATTAAAAGAAGAAGATCGTTTGCTAAAAAGAAGTCCAAATTGAAAACTTTGAAAACCAAGAACCCTCAACTTCTCAGAGAAGCTTATTTCGATAATGTTTTTATTGTTTATTTATTTTATATTTTCCTTGAGACTATTATTATTATAATTATATTTATGCGTTATCTTCATATGTAGCATATAACTAGTTATTATAATTTTTTATTTAGAGTATAGTTAGTGTGTACCAATCACAATAAATGATTGGCGTCAATTTCGGTAGCTGTTAATTAAGAAAGGAGATGACAAATTGAGACTAGACCACAACCTAATTACTATATTTAGGAGGAAATGAATTAAAGATAATTAATTAAAGATTGTACGTGCACATCAACAATTAATCCATATCAGTTTGAGTCAAAACAGGAAGAAAAGAGTTTTTTTGCCCAAGAATGACACGCAAAATCGTGAAGCGTTCCACATTTTTTAGATCATAGGGTGGCTTTAAACATGTATCGAACGCTTATAAGATCCCTTTATGGATCTTTATTATATGGCTCAACTAATAATACAAATATAAAAAAAATAACAGTAACTCAAAACAGAGCATTGAGACTATGTATTGCCGCCATGTGTACAACACTCATTTCGGCACTACGTACAGAGTACAGTATAGAGATTTTTAAGGCCTTATTTGACCACGAGCTGACGGAAAATCTTTTTTATGAGTTAATTCATTAATCGTTGCTTCCCTTAAGGGGACTTATGTTGAATGTTTTATGTTTATGGCGGTCTTTGAATGAAGAAAGCAACGATGTATTGTATGTATATATGGATATGGTATTCGGGGGTTTCTCCCGTTGACCTTACAAGTGCTAAACTTTAAGGACAAATCTCAGGAAATTGGCTAAATGGGCTAATGCCCGCAGGGCCGTATAAAATAAAATTAGGAAAAGCTTTCGGGTCATCTTTAGAAAGAAAATTGCGTTCGATTGTTTTAAGTTTCGGGAAAGTTATTAAAATGAGGTTTGGCTGACGATGACACGTACGTACATATTGGTGCTCAAAAAGAGCTTTTATTTACGGGAATGTGTAGAGAAGTATAGATTAAAGGATTGAGTATCGTGGACAGTGAGTAAACTAGAGAGGACAATTGGGCGAATAAAGAACATTTACAAACAAATGAAGCTAAAACAATAAAGAAAGAGATAGAAGAATTTGATTTAATGTTGAAATAATCAATTTTGAGCCAATTCAAACTTCAAGGTTTTGATCAATCTTAATTGGTAAATAGGTTTATTGTCCATACTATAAGAGAAATTAAGATTACTTTTCTTTCTAGATAAACTAATAAAGTAGGATTTATTGAGGTTAACAACCAGTTTATTGTGACGGAAGTAGTATAACAGTCAACCCAAATTCTCCTGCAATCTCTCACAATCGTTCACAGAAGTTATCATTTTAAGTCGTCCGCGTAACCAAAGAAATGACTAAACCGAAAATACGATATATACAAATTAAACAACAATGGAGCCCTGGAGTACACCAGATGTAATATTACTAGGAGTAGAGCAGAAACCATTCAACCTGACCACCTGGGACCTGTTTTATAGGTAGGAGCGAAACCATAAAAAAAGATCACCCTTGATGACCATTCGAAAAAAACTTCTGCAAAAGCATCCAACTTATGTTGTACATTGAAATCTTCAACAATTCAGAAAATATTGTCAGGACGATTATTTATCATCTACACATCTAAATTACCCTGCGGAAGGAAAACAGCAAATATTTAGTTTGTAAAACAAAGTCACCTGCACCCACACATCCTCAGTAACACTGGACCCTTCAGGCTTAAGACATGATTTAATCCTGTCAACTACTGCAATCAATCCAATCTCTTCTGCAAATAGAAAATTCATTCTTATAAAGCGAAGAATTCAAATTTTTTTCCGGGAGGCAAATTATGTTGCCATGGCAGTTAATTACACTGATGCTAGAAATTAAGAAAAAGGTTAGGAAGGAAATGTGCAGTAGAGATGAGATTTGGTAACAGGAGAAGATTGAGCAACTAAGGAGAGTTGAAAAACTTGATAGAAGGATAAAAATGGAAGAAAGAGAGAAGAAAATGTAGTGGTTAACGGGATAAAGGCGGGCGAGAATGTGAAGGGATAAATAGAAGAGTTCATGTCAAAAGAGCTAAGGGTTGATGCAAGGGTATTCAAGGAATATAAGTTGAATGCGGGAGGCAGAACAGAAATATAGTCAAGTGATAAAAAAAGAAGAAATTATAAAGGTAAAGAGCAGCAAATTTAGAGAAATAAGAGAAATTGCAAAAGAAGGGAAAAAGGAAGTTTAGTAAGGGTAGGACACATAACAATGAAGATGAATAGAAAAAAGACAAAATATGAAGCCAAAAAAAAATAGGAGCAACAAGGAGAATAAGCATGACGACGCAAGTAGCGAAAGAGAACATGAATGGAATAGGAAAAGACAAAATAATAGAAGGGACAAAATTACGAAGGAAGCTCAAGACAAACACCTGGAGGATAGGAACATGGAACGTATGAGGAATGAATGGAAAGGAAGTTTAGAGGAAAAGTGGAGAAGTATTTGGAGGAGAACCCAAATGGCTTTAGAAGAAGAAGAAGCACCCAATATCACATATTTACTATAAAACAGATAACAGAGCACAAAGCACATAATAAAAAAATGTACATATGTGGGAGTAATTTGAATAGAATGAAGGAAACAAGGTTGATAAAAAGAGTTTAGAAGATCTGCTTATACTTGAAACGGCAAAATAAGTGACATTATTAAAGAATCGGGTTTATTGATGAGTGCGGACAGATTTGAGAGGCGCAGATTTATAAGAAAAGTGACAAAGACATAACTGGGAGACAGCTTCGACACCCTATGGGTGTAAAAGGAACGTATTATGTATGTATGTATTAAAATTAAATCTAAAACCAAAATAGTAAAAAATACCATGCCAACGAATATAGATGTTATGGAATCTTTATTAAGTCAATTTATTGAGGAGGTATTTAAAATGTTATATAACGTCAAAGTTCAGGAGTGTGGGCTATTTATTGATTATCAATATCGTTATCTGGGTACAAGGGTTAGTGGTTTAATAGAAATTAGTCTAATTAAAATAAAGTGATCTTCGACAGCTAACCAGAGCAGTTATCCAAAAGTTTGCATACCTGGAAAGTAATAAGTTGTAACTGAACAGAAACCACAATTATTATTATCAGGTACAAGTGAACATGTTTCTATAATACGTTGTTCTTGATAGAATAGAATTAAATTTTATATTTTATTATAGAGAAAATTTGTACTCATATTTTTACCACAATACCTAGGATTCATTCATTTACTTTAAAATGAAGAATATCAAATTTACAAAATGGCAAAAACTAGAAAATTACGTATAGAAATGGATGAAATGAAATGAAATTAATACAAAAATGATTCAGATAAATGTTTGTAAACTAGCGCTATAGTGGAATTTAACAAAGGATGGATAAGCATGGGAACCATAAAAAAAGTGTACACCATGTGTGCAGGTGGTACTAAATTTAAACCCATGATCATATTCAAACGAAAAACAATGCAAAAGTCTTCTGACAAACCGCCAGATACTGGTGTTCTCATACATGACAAGGATTAGATGGACGAGGTTGATATGAAATTATGGATTAAAAGAAAGTGGGCGAGAAGGATGATATTTTATTGAAGAAGAGTTTAGTAGGCATTTGAAAAATTCTGCGAAATAGGAAACACAGAAATACCGAGTTTAATGTTATTTCAGGAGGACCTACTTCACAATTGCAACCTTATGCTGCATACGAAAACCATAATAAGGTGAAATACTTTGTTTGCGTTTGCTGCAATAAAAGTAAACAAGAGTTCCTAATAAATTACTACAAATTTTATAAACAGAAAATAACATTTAAAAACACACACCACATAATTTTTATTTCGCGAAATACCTACAGCGCCCTCTAGTTCACATTTGCTAAATATAGCCTACTTTGATCAATAGAGTCCTTTACTCGATTTCACTTGTTTCGATGTAGTTCCAAGCTCTCTCGATAGATGTATAAATTGCAAAAAACTTACTTGTAGCAATTGTGGTGAAACTTGTTATAAGATCCTAAAGCCGGCAAAGCTCCGCATCCAATGCTGTAAGCGAAAAATATTTGAGTAGCTCCGTCGATCCATGGGCCTACAGTCATCAACTCTTCCCATCTCGGAGTAACGTAGTACAATAACCCAGCATCTGCTCCAGGTAACGTAACAGCTCTTATCAACAAAATTAAAAGGACTACGTAAGGAAAAAGAGCCGTAAACCATATTATTTTTCCGCTTTGGTGCAACCCTTTCCTAATAATTCCATAAATTATAATCCATCCAACGACTAAGCACCCGAAGAGCTCCCATTGCATTCCTCCTATATCTTCTATCCCTGTGGTAATCCTCAGTACTCTATGACTAAAAAAAAAGGAATTTTTAGTTTTGGCGCTTGAATATAAATATTTATTTAAATTTCTACGCAGTTTAAAGTGACACATGTTTTGCAACAAATAAATCGAGAACTTACGTTAACCTTAACCTTGCCAATAAATAGTGAACTGTTTAAGAATAGACCGATATATTAGAAGCCAAACGGTATTTTTATATTCTACAAAAAGACTCAAACCTTGTCTTCCAAACTCACTCAAAAAATTCTTCCACAGATGTCGTCGTCTTCGTGTGGTTCATAGCTTCCTTAGTGACGTTAGAAATAGGAGAAGCCTCTAATGCAGCTCTTGATTCGTTGGGCATGAAGCAATGCTCCGTGTTCCACCAATTACCTGCGGAAGATTTAAATTAAATTTAAAATTCAAATTTAAAAAAGAGACATACCGCACTCTTTCCATGGAAGGTCCGGGAGAACTACGAAAGTGTTGATGAGGTAAAATAAAGTCCAAGCTATGATAATGCAGTAGTACACGTCCAAGAGGAAGACGATAGTCATTGTTGCATAGCCAACACCTTTGAGTAAAGGTACCAATTGCCCCACGAAGGTCATACCTCCGGAGCCTAAGTACTGTCCGATCGCTACTTCTTGATAAAACATTGGAATTCCACAAAATATCATTGCAATACTATAAGTTACTAGGAACGCTCCTGAAAAACATTAAAATATGTACTTTCACTAATTCTCGTTGCCAAAATGATAAGGAAATGGCAATGAACTTGAATTTATAAAAATGTTATAGGTTGAACTTGAATAAATTTATATGAGTTTGGAGAAATTCCAAAATAAATTCATAAATGAAAGTTATGTTCTCTTGATTGAATTTTAAACCCAAATTTTGGCTAAAGTTTTTACGATTATAGTGACCGTAAAACACACTTCAAGTGCATAATCAATCGTAAGGATTCATTAAGGAATATAGATTTCGCTCTTTTTTTTGCATAGGGAAGATTTTTTCAAAATATTAACATTAAAAATATAATTGTTTTTATTTCCAAACACACGTGTACGCTTCCTAATAAAAATAGTGTCATGTGCGAGAATCCAGGCGCCTTGCCAAATTCCTCAAACAGGTCAGCCACTCTTGTTTTCAGCTGATGTTACTTACGCAAAACTCTCCAAAATACATAAATTACTACTTAATTGAGGTTTTGCGTAATCAAAGCAGTAAACACACCTTACGGAAATATAAAAATACTCACCACCGCCATTTTTGTAGCACAAATAAGGAAATCTCCACACATTTCCGAGGCCTACTGACAAACTAATACAAGAAAACAAAAAGTCCAGTTTGTTTCCCCAGCCTCCTCGCTCCACAGTTTGCTCCTCTGGAGTGTCATATTTAATTTTCTTTCCTCCTTCTACGTCGTCCATCCTATCTGTCTTCATGTCGTCCACACAAAACGTTATAAAAGATTCTTGGTTTTCGTCAGAGTTTTGACTAGCTTCATTCCAGAAGTAGGCTTTGTTTGCGATTTTATCTGCATCGAAAAGACACGTTTTATTTATTTTCAACAAACTTATTTTTAGGAGGTTTTGCAAGATGTTTTAGATTTAAAAAAAGTGCCAGAAATTGTTTTAGAGACGTGGCACAGTACGTAGGTTTGACAAGCAAATACATCTTACCATATCGAACTCCCGACATTTTTCTACTTAGTATATCCACAAAGTTTAACCAGAACACATCCCACTATCACCGGTATCAAAACTACTGAACTCATTAGCAAGGTTTGCAACGGTGGAAAGTCCACGTTTTTCAACTATTTTTAACATTTGGCAAACTATTATTTGATGTAATACAGTGAATGGGAATTTGCCAATTGATAATAATACCGGGGATTCTGTATTTCGTGGGGGTACACGTAGAATACGGAAGACACATTTGTGATGAAATTATTAAAATAAGGGGGATTTCCCCACCAATATTTCAATTTCAATGGTAACTAATGTGCTGAATGAAAATTACACACTGAATTCTTGTGATGTTGCCATTTGGAATGAAGGACATGGGATTTTTCCGCATGGCAATTGAATAGTGCACGAGGATGTTCTAATTTAGTTTTTGTGTTCATTAAAAAGGATTCACGTATAATTTTATTGTCACATTTTGTAAAAGACGGTTACTGCAAGTATTTTCGTAAAAATTTAAAATTAACTTTTTATTAGTGTATCAGTACAGTGTTTAAGCAATGTAATTGACTCAATTGCGTTTTGTTTGATATATTTATTCTTTTTTTTATTTTCTTTCAATTCAATTGATACGATTTTTTTAATCTATGGAGAAAGCCTTTAAACTTAAACCAAACATCCACCCATATGTTGTAGATATTTTTATATGTGAAATGCATTAAAGTAATTATTTTACTTAATAAAAATAGTGCAAATAGTTAATTTTATATTTTTAAATGGTGCGAAATTGATATTTTAATGAAATAATTTTATTTATAATTATATAATATCAAATAACTCAATGTTTATAAAAGTTTCTTATAAAAATACCCAGATGGTTTGGGGGATATCGAAAGTCCTCTATGCACTCAGTTACTACGTTGTTATTTTTAAATGGTTTAATTTAAATTAAACGTACATAAACCACAATCTACTTCGTGGTCTTTCATTGTTCAAAATTAGTCCATGACATGAAATCTCTTCCAGTACTAATATTTTTAAATATTATTATCAAAGAAATTAAATAAAGTGACAGCGAGTGACACGTGCTTCATTGAGTTGTTCGTAAATCGGAGCTCAATAGTCAAATTAATTCACAGAAACGAGGAAA
>JAUIMW010000934.1:0-14342 GCA_033557785.1 Enochrus cinctus
ATATATATATATCGTTATTTAAAGTTTCATTTTAGTTGAAACTTTAAATAGCGAACACTCTTTTAAAAAACGCAAGATTAAAATAAAAAAAAACATGTCTGTAATTCAATACTAGATTTTGTATTTACTATTGTTTAAAAATTGCATGTATGAAGAACTGTACTCCTTAGCCAACAAATCAGGAACATTATATTTTTCTCTCTGATGAAGAAACAAAATTACTATATCGAAATGTAAGGGTTAGAAAAGAAACTATGTTCGCTTTATTTTAAATACCTCTATTATTAACAGTCCAAAATAGAATAGATACAGTAACAACCCACATCCCTTATAAAATTACTTAATAAAAGGGAAATAACTGTGTATTGTAAAGTACGGATCATAATATAATAAAGTAGTAAAGAAGCATTTCAAAATTTTCTTGCAAAAACATTTTCCTTGAGATTTTATAGTCAACGTAAAAAATCTAACATGGGAAATCTGAGAATAAAATTGATATTGGTTCTACATGACAACTTGACTTCGGCCGTCTTATACGGGAATATTTGATACTACACGTGCCATTTCCCTGCAATTTGATAGCTATTGTTACGACAAATTTTAAATCATATTTGCTTTCCGTAAAACAGAAATATGAGACAATGACATTATGAATTCATACATGATATAACCTACTTTATGTACCCAATTTCTTCGTCGATATTAAACGAAAAGGCAATAAGATGCCTTTGAATGGTTACCTACTTGTATATTATTTATTCTTATCATTATCAAATTTTAGAATGTGCATGCAATATATGAAGGATAATAAATTAAAAAAAAAAAGAAAAGTGAAAACTAGGAAAAAGTTCAAATTTGAGTGCAATGTGTAATGTTCAATGACTAACATGTAATACACGAATTAATTTAATTGAGAATTAGTTACCGAATCAAGGACAAATTATTATACTTTCCCTTATTGGAAAGTAGTCGTTAAAAATATGCTCGTAAAAAACTAAATTTGTGAAATAACATTTGAAATATTATTTCTAAAAAGTATAAATTCATGTGAAATACGGAAATACGAAAGTCTGTTTCAAAGTAAAAAAAGGTAACTGAATTTATGGTCACTATTAAAGATATTTTGTTATAGGAAATAAAGTTTTGCGACGGAAAATGCTCCAATACTTTCATGTTTAAAAGTTCCTTGCCAAAACTAAAACTAAAAAACTCTCCTTGAAAGTTTTCCAATATTCCTCCTTAAAATCAAGTATCATTTACGGCCTACCCAGCAACAAAATTTCAATAAATTGCTACATTAATATTAGTGGAATATATAGTTTTGCGTTGGTGGTGTCTATTAATTTTAATGCTAATGTTTTTTTTTCTGCCTCAAAACTAAATGTTAATTCAGAATTCAAAAAGAAAATATAAAAAGGAAGACCTATTTTATTTCAACCAATAAATAAAGCGGGGAATCGAAACAGATCGTATTGGAGAAAGAATGGGTCTTATATGTAAAAATAGAGGGGAATCGTGACATTTTATTCAGTTCTCAACATCTGGGTATCATTACAAAAACAAACAAATTTACATGCAGTGAAGATCAAATAGATTTTCTCTAGTTCTATAGCGTACTAATCTTGCTAACTATATAGCACGGTTAATCTAAAAAGACTCGGCATGATACTGATATATTTTAATCAAAATTTGTGTTTAATGAGACAATTCGGATGTTTACTTAAAGTAGGAAAGTGGAAGCAACGTGTAGGTAGGAACTTAGTTAACTAAATTTCTAGGGTACAATACATAATTCAGTTAGTAGCTAACGTTACGTTTCATTTTTATGCCTCCTATAATTCATCGTATATTTTATGATGAGGGTCAAAGTCAAATGGGATACATAACACGTCCTAGGCAGAGCATAATAAATAATTTGTGTCGCACATCCCTAAGTATGTAAAATCTTTGTATAACTGTAGCGAGTTTCTCTAGCAATATTATTTATAAATTTATACGAACATTGTCGCCGTCAAAAGGCTTTTCCAAATAGTAATCAAAATAGCTAGAAAATTAAATTTATTGGTTTCCAAGACCTACATAAATTTTAGTATGCATATATTTCTCCCTATTGTACTATTCAAAATTAAGCAACTAATTTGTTTTCAACTCACTGTTCCGCAATTCTTATATCAAGTATAAATTCCTCCACATTTTAACACATCTCAGTTTAAGGTACTCTTGAATTGTGAAATTTTCATGTATTTGAAATATAACTTTATTGCATTATCATAATTTTTAATTTTATATGTAATATGAGAATAAAACTAAGTTCTCCTATTTCTCTAGGAAAAAATATTCAATATCATATTCAAGAATATGAATTTCGCTGGAATAATTAAAAGACATTTGTATGTTTACTTATTAACGGCATACTATAAACACCAAAAGTTTGGAGATAATTTTTGTGTATGTAAATTATTAAAATGTATATTCTTTCCCAGTTATAAATTAACATCCAGCAACGTGATCCAGATCCACTCTTCATGATTACTTACGCATGAAAAAATATGCATGAGGGTGTAAATATTTGTAATAATTTATCTCTTCTGTTTACAGAATATCTTGTTTAACGTATGCTTTATAATTCATAAAGTAGCTTATTTTTTGAATAATTTCGTCCCTTAACAACGAAAACAAATTTTTGATACTAAGACATCATTTATAGTAAAATTATGTAATGTTTCTGGTTCTGCATAAATTAACAAAAAAATTAATAAATAAAAAACAAAGAATTGATTGATTCAAACACAATTTTATTTTTAAAATCGTATTACCTGCACGTTTTGGAATACAAAATGAAAAACGAATTGTTGAATAATTCTCTTTACGTGCTCCGTTGATATTTTAAAATTTATATAATCAATACTACAGTTTGAACTCCTAGAGCTTTTTTTCACAAAATATACTTGTGATTTCACATGCAAAAGAAATAGAAAACCGTATGGAATCTAAAATAGTATCAAACATAAATTTTAGAGAATCTGTCCCGATCACAGTTCGATTTAAGTAGTAGTATCAAAATTGATTCATAAGCAGCTGTGGTATAATATGCGGAAGCAATTAATATAATTGGTCTAACTACTGGTAATTAGCATAATTGTCCCTTTCACTTAATTGTGACCAATGAAGTAGTTGGTCTTAGAATATACTAGTTAAAAATGAAACAAAGAAACAATCCTTGTAATGTCGTCTCTTTTGAGAAAAATAAATACAATATAGGTAGTACAATTTTAGCTAAATTACATTCTACTATATTTCTTAAAGAATCACTCAGGCAGTAAACACAAAAGATATACTTTTCGCCCGAAGTCTAAAGTCATTCCTTAAAAGAATCGCAACAATTTGGTGAAAGGTCTGAATTTAAAGAGCCCAAGGGTTAAACGCAAGAAAGTTATTCGAAAAGTTGTATCCCGCCTGATGAAAATTTAACGCCTTGATCCACAAAATTTATTTATATGGCATTTTTTGTGTGAAGTTTCACATTTTTTAAATTTCTGATACTGCATGACGTTATATAGTAGTTTTTAGGTGAAATGTATTACTTCGTCGTATTATATATTTTTATAACGATTAAAACGAATTTATAACTTTAGAGAATATATTAAGCAAATTAATTATAAATATGATTATATATTCACTCTTTTAAGGTTTATGAATGATCATAAAATTATATCGAACGCTTACAAATTTTAAATTATAAAGTTGAGCCCAAAGATATTTTACGCAATGGTCGGTTTATGATACGTGATTTTATACGTCATGATAATTCAACGCAAATTGATCGACATGAAATGGTTAATTCGCAGAAAAGACAGTACACCGCGTGACTTAATAAATGTTCCCTAATAGATTGCATTTAAAACAAGACCTGTTTTATTATATTTTGTTGGCTTTTGCTTCATGTTTTGAATAATTTTGACCCTTGCTTTTCGATTATTGTCGATGTTTTGCAGCCAAATAGTCGCATAAATAACACTAGAATGTTAGGCGTGTCTGAAATGAAGAATGAAAACCTTCTTGCTGTCACGTGTAAGCTCTGTAAGGCGCTTGATTATCCTTTTCAGCATAAGGACGTCGAGGTATGCCATAGAGTGTCCCACGTCAGCAAGGAAAACAGGCAGCAGGAGTCCCTTACTGTACGATTTTTATCACGTATGAAGGAGGCTGAATTCGTAGGAGCTTTGGGAAGACAACAGCTGCAGAACTGGAATTCGACTGCGTAGAGAAAAACATTTATATCAGTGACCACTTGACTCCAGGAAAGAAGTTACTTTTCAAGAAAGCCCGAGACTGCGCCAAGACTGCCAACTATAAATTCTGCTCTGCCCGGGATTGCAAAATTTATCTAAAGAGAGACGTTCTATTATTCTTTGGTTTTGGACAGGTTTGTTCACCAAGCTTCAAGCTGAAAGGTAGCATAACTTACCTTTAACTAAAATGGACCTGAGTGTACATTAGCAAAATATGCAGGGTTAAAATTATTTGTGTAGTGGCTGACACCATCTGTCTCACTGCAAAATTTTTGATGCTATTCTAACTCGGATATAGTGTTTTAAGAAGAGACAGACAGAAACAGTGGTGGGTGCTTATCGCCGTGAAGAAGCAATTCATTTCGGGTCTCTGGGATGGAGTGGATACGGATGGTGTTAATGAAGATGTGTGGGTTACGGTGAAAAACCGGATTACACTTACCTAATTGTGGATGATTCTAACCTTCTCGATATTGTGTGGATTCAGGGAAACCACTCTTTACAAATAAATTTTGTATGCCAAAAAGAATTTAATCTGTTAATTACATCTCGTTATGCAACCTGTAGTAACATAACCATATAAAAAACTCAAATGGTTCGAGGCACAGTCCAGTTTGGGAGTTGAGTTATGTGCTCATGGTCCCCTTGGTTTTCATCATAAATTTACCTTTCCAGACGGTTACTTACTGATGCGGCGTCTAATCTGATTAATAACAAAATAGCCCATTGACTGGGAGGGGATGTTTGATGATAAAGGAACCAATGAAGTTGTTTCTGGTTTTTTACGATGTAATTTCATAAATAATTCCTTTAAATCATAAAAAACTTAATAAAAATCCTCTGTGGTTTTCGAACACATTGGCGAGGGCTATAAAAACCAAAGTCCCTCTCTGTGATGTGTCATTTGGGGCTCTTATTATTTTTATATTTTTTAATGGCTTTTAAAAACTGTTTGCATTTTTGTTTATTTCTATTGTACGCTGATGACTGAAAATTTACAAGCCGGTGAGATGTGTGCGGAACGCAGAAGAGCTCCAGGGGAATATGAAAAGTTACGAGCATAGAATATATTTAAATGTTAAAAAGTATTGTCAAATTACCTACCGTTGAGGACGTGATGCTCGAACGTATTATTACGATTTGGGTGGAAATCGTTTAAATCGCGTTGCCACTGTAAATGATCTTAGCGTGTTTGTTGATGAGATCCTCAGTTTCAGTTGTCACTTTGTCAAAATAACCAGCAACACCTTTCAGATGCTTGGGTTCTTACGACTCACAACTTATGGTTTCCAAACCCCCTTTGCATTTACTACACTTTAGTCCGTCCTAATCTTCAGTATTCTTCAATAAGAAAATATAGCAGTATAATCGAGAAAGTTCAGAATGTCTTCATAAAATATATTATTTTTAAATTCAAGTTTTTATGAAGCTCAGCTTAGACATTTTAATATCATCAAGTTTTCAGACAGACGCAGGCTGTTAAATCCGACCTTCTTTTACAAAGTAATCGACAATTTTTTCAGCAGCCGCCACCCAATAGAAAAACTAATTTTCTCATTCCATAGATAGAGCACCAGAACTGCGTCAGTTATCGGTATTTTTTATTTTCCCACCAATTTTCATGGTAATTCACTACTAGTCGCAGATGTACGAGACGTTTTCGAGAGTGGATATATTTTTGCAAACGCTAGCCTTCTTTGAGAGGAATGCGCGAAGGATGGTGGCTTGAAATTAGAAAATGCACGTTTGTTTGCGCATGGAAGGACTCTTGCTTCGTCTTACTACGATTAACATGAATACGTAGCGACCTATTCCTTGTTTTTGTCTCCTTATAAGAGAAAATTCGTCTTTTGTCTAGTGGTAGATAATAGTGTTTATTTTCCTAGTAATCAGATAGCTAATGTTTTGTTCTTTTTTTCAGGAGTCAGTTTAGTATGAATCGCGAATAACATAAGTTAAATAAACAAACACTTGTTTTACTACAAACCCTGATAAAAAAATCAAATTCAAATCAGTGGTGTCAGATGTGGAATTAGTATGAGCAAAAATTTGAATAAGATAATTTACAGTTATATAACAATAAACAGTTTCAGGGCAGAAGCAATTAATTTGTAGATAGGTTTTTTTATACTGTTACTTTGATTTGATTCTTAAAAACCTTATAATGGCTTAATATATATTCCTTTACTTTTTGTTTAAATTTTTTAGTATTTTTTATGCTTTTTATTTCAATGGGGATGAGGTTGTAAAGCCTGTGTCCAAGAAAACCAACAAATCAACATTTGAGAGTCTGTAATCTACCCGATTTCACTGATCTCGTATTGAGTCCATGATTTACAGGTGATAAATGGTTTGTTCTGTGAACAAAGCCGACAGCTTCCAGTTCTTTTATTGTAATTATATGATTTTCCACGAAGAGTTTTTCTGTTGGCTAATTTTTATTTAAATTAAGCATCACCTTAATTATGTGTCTTTGAATAATTTTAAGTTGTAACATTTGCTTTTTACATAATCCGCCCCATGCCACAATTTCCTGACAAGTATGTTTCGTAAAAGGTAGAATCTAAAGGCCAAGCTATTCAGAGAATTATTTATATTTTTGCAGTGAACATACCACTTAAGGCCTGGCTCCAAAGTGACACCCAAATATTTCATGGTAGTATCTTTTTCCACAGCTCTGCAAGAACTCGCAGTTTCGTCCGAACAACTGTGCACCGAGATATTCAATTTATGGTCTTGTGGAGATAGAGAAAATTTCATAACTTTCGTTTTATCAGAATTGAGTAACAGCCCATTTGTTTCTGTCTATTTACAAAAGTCTTAAATCTGAAACTGCTTTTCTTTCTGCCTCTTGCCAAGTATTTGCTGCGAAGATTATGGCGGTGTTGTCAGCATAGGAAACAATTTGACCATATTTTGGAACGTTGTGAATATCATTTGCAAAGGTTAGGAATAATATCGGGCCTAATACCGTACCCTGAGGTACACCTCTTTTGATAATTTGTTTTGAACTTTGTCGATTTTGACACTTTGGACTCTACCACCTAAATAGTTTTTAAGTAGTGTTAGCGCAATGCCCCTAATTCCAGCCAGCTCGAGATTGACGAGAAGTTTTTGGTGTTCGATCATGTCAAATGCTTTGCTTATATCTAGGAAAATTGAAAGTAGAACTTGAAGATAAAGTCTGCAATGTAGAAGATAAAATCTGCAATGTAGCGGAAGAACAAATCGAATCAAAGGAAACGGGAAGCTGCTCGAAGTAGCTGCTCGATAGTCTATCACAAAATTGCCCAACTATGACGAAAAAGCTCCCTGGCGTGGAGGTCATCGCGATCCAAAACTTCACTTTGGGTGTGGAAGTTTGCTGCCAATCCCACGTTTTGGTTTATCCAATATCAACCCGATCATTTGTTTAAATTTTATTGGCGTATATTTTTTTTGCTCACTCTTATCCAAGTGTCGTTTACGCTATATGAAGTAAATACAGTAGAACTAGGGAATATGGGTTTTAAGACGACCATACGTTCCAGTACAGAAATTGTCCTTGGTTCCCAAATCCATCCATGTAGAAAAACATTTGTCAATGTAATTAAAATTAAACTCTTTTTTTGCGATCCAGTAAGATTTGCAAGTTTATTTGATGTTAAAGATATGGGTATTCTATTTGAATAATATCTTTTGCTTCACACGATTAAAAGAAGGCATTATTTTCTTATCGACGAAATTATATTTATACTTGCTTAACTTGGTTAGCACCAACTTTAATAAAACTTCATTTACAGATATACACTCATTAGCTTGGTGCTGTTGACTATTGTCTCTTTATAGTTTTTGGTCTTAACAAAAGACATTATGTCCTTTATTGTTCAATATTTATATGAGAATCTTAATTGAGGGAAGTTTGTTTTTTAAATATAAAACATTTAAAAACGTTGTGTCAGACGCCCTAAAAATTGACTATTGATCAAGACCAAACTTACGACGGCACAGCTACATTTGTACTGTTTTTAATTTAAAAGGAAACTGTACTGGCAACTCAAGCATTGATTGCATTAAAAATTATACGAGTATTTTTCATCGCCCACACGAAAATCGGTAAATTTGTAATGATGCACTATTTGCTTTGAAAGTTAATATAGAAATAACTGAAATAAGTACAAATGCACATGAGAACCCTATATTTACCTTGCAGGCATTTCATTTACTCTTTCATGGGACATATTATTACAGCAAATAAATAGTATTAGCAAATCATTACAGAATCTTGATTTTAATTTATAACAAGAATCATTTAAAGCCGGATTTGTAATAAATGCTGCAAAATAAACTAAATTATCAACCGAAAAATAGAATTATAAGAAAATATAAAGGAGAAAAATAAAATTTCAACGAATTGAAAAAGATATTTTATGGTGAACACAACGTAATTTACTGCACACTTATAATAATTTATTATAGTTGCGCCGTATGTATTACATAAAAAGAATAACGACGAAGTATGAAACTGATATTGTCAGTAGATTTATTAAAAATAAGTAATTGCTTTCCTTAAGTATGATATTATAACATATGGCTTACAATTGATAAAAATTATTTTCATAATATTCTTGCTTTACCCATATGTGCAAGAGCCGAACGTTCTTTTTGACGTTGAACATAATGAAAAACTGTTTTTTTTTTGGTAGTTTACATTTAGCAGTTTTGTGTTTGTCAAAAATAACAAAATAGTGCAATTATAACATTAGGATAAATTTTCAAAACTAATATTGTGTGATTTGACTAAAAAAAATGTTAATTTAATGTAAGTTTTAATATCTACATGTATGTTATTGTAGTGTTTATAAATTTGTTAGTTTTTTTTAGCTATACACAATTTTATTTTTTTAAATCCTCTTAATTTTACTTATATTAATAGATGTTTATTTTATTGTTTAAAAATGTCTAAAAATTTGATTAGCAATATGAACGTTTAAACGAACTTGGATATAACTGGTTTATGTTTGATTAAAAATAAGTGATTGACAAAAAAAGAGCTTAATCCCTCAGTGTTTACAAAAGAAATCAATTGGAATTTTCTATTCCACTTCTCTTTGCAATCAGTGGCTCTGAAAAAGAATCGATAAAAAAATTGTTAATTAGCTTATCGAAAAAGAATCGAGTTAATATATATTTAATATGCAAAAAAAAATGTTTTACAGAGTACGAGGAAATTATTAATTTTGATAAATAGAGGCGTTTCAACGTTATGAAAACCTGATAATTTGCAACAAAATATGTGTTATATATCTATAGACAAATCGGCACATAAGATAAACAACAGCAAGATTTAAAATTTAATTTACTGAGGGGCAAAAATATAAAAAATAAACGATTATAAAAAATGACAAAATTTATGCATAAAACAGTATAATATACGTTGTAATATTAAATTTTCTATATATTTAGACATGCTAGTCGAGAGAATGAGAAACAAAAATAAAACCTTTCAGCTTTGAATTTATAGTAACAAAATGAATTGCAACCTGAAGATCTTGCAGGGCTACTTTCTTCCCCTGCAATCACTGACCAATAAATAAACAAAAAAATGATCATCGAATTTTAAAAATATTTCCAGTGGTGCTAATTGGGTAATTATCTCAAAAAATGTCCAACCATGGTACACATACCAAAAATCGGATCGATTCAGTATTATTTTCTCATACTTCACAGATTATTAGTATTAAATTTGTGCAATTTTCAAATAACTGTCGTTCACACATATTAATATATAAATAAATAAAACTGTATATGAATTTAGTTTTTAGTGTGTTCACGTAGCCATGTGGCCTCTACTGTTAACAAAGTGGTGATTTTAACTAAGCAAGACTTAATATAAATTGCGAATTAGTATTTAAAAAATTTAATTTAAGGCTTTACTTAATCTCTCATGTCAGGTGAACATTGTAAAAATTCTGGAAAGCAAATAGATATCTCTAAATTTGCGAGGACTTGTTTGAGTTAGTGAGCTGCGAAACTCCCAACATATGCACCTAAAATACTTATCAAGAGAAACCGATATCAATACATCAACTGCAAAGGCAGAGATACTTATTTATACAAAACGAAGTGCTAGATGAGAGGATTAAGCAAATATCTTAAAGAGTGAATTTCGCCTTCCGACAAAAATTGCAAAAACTCTTGCAGATTTTTTATTGAGAAAAATGTTGACTATGTAATAATCAAGAATCTAATATCTAATTCATATTTTTTCATGTTGCTTCTCCATTGCTAGACGCTTCCGACAAAGTAGAAAAAAGGGAAATGATAAAAACGTTTGTAAAACTTGGACAATAAAAAAATCATGATCGTATTAGTGAAATTCTATCTGGCTTGTATTCAATTTAGTGTATGTAAAATTAACGGATCTTAAAAGAGCCTATGTTATAAAAATAGTACAGAGTTACTTAAATAACAGCCAGGCAAATAACAGAACCAGTGAAAGCAAAGCAACATCAAAAAAGTACTTTGAGAATCATCACAAGGTATTTGTATCAGTACTTTTCAATCCTGCGCGATAAGCTGTCTAACAAAAAGTAGAAATTTAAGCTGAATGAGGAGAAACAATATTTTTTCTCTAAAAAAAGACAAAGAGAATTACCAATTAACAAAGAAGCCTTCGTTACGAAAGAATAATTTCAACTGAAAAGGTAAAAAGTATTAGAAAGGCAAAAACTTTCATTTTCCAAAATTTTGCGAATTTACTTTTTTATTAATAATTTTTTACTACTAATACAATTTTGATCTTGATGATAGCGAGCAATTCCTCATGTATATCCGATTATCGAAACTTAATCCACGCCATAATCCTGTTGGAAAACACTGTTGTAAGCCAAAAAGTACCTCATTTAATGCAGATAATACATTCTATTTATTCTTAAATCTGTCTTTGTCTTATTAAACAAAGCTTCTGAATATGTAATTTATAAGGGAGGTTTGATGTAAAAAAACTTATTTTCATTATCTTAATAGCTGTTTCACTGAAAAATATGAATGAACCTTTTGCCTGTGAATCTAAAATTTTAATCTAGTCTGAAATGCAGCAATATGCTCTGACATTCAATAGCAGTTGTAGAAAAATATGATTAATGTAGGGCTAATTTGAGATCACGTTTATATGCAATGGTGCAAGTGAATGATGATCAATATACGTCATATTAATGGTTTTGTCGATGTCGGACGTTAACTGAAATTTACACGCCGGAGCTTCTTTTATCCTATAATGTTGTTTCGTACTTGAAATAAATTGATGTATACTCCCTAAAAACTAAATAATAACCTTACCGCTTATCTACACGCTGTGCCGAGAGTTGTCATCTTTCACCAATGTATCTTATTATTAACATAATATTTGTTATTTACAAAAGTGGAACAGAGAAAACAACATGTTTCATATGTATTTAGGAGGAAGAGTTCCATGACCATAAATATGAATATTTCTGATATATTTTCTTAATAAAAGTTATTTGTTTGATTTCGCCTATGGCCTATATTAAAAGTCAATAATGCAGCAACGGCAAAGAGACGTTTTAAAAATTATCATATTTATTTATTGAAAACATATATGAAAATGTGCAAATAAATAATAATTTTTGGAAGCCTAAGAACTTAAAAAAAGAAATATACTATCAGATAAAATGTTTCGTAAAACCGATGGGCAAGCAGTGAAAGCAACATCAAATTTTGTAGAGTACATTCCTACAGAGGCAAAATCCTCTAGTGGTTTCAAGATGGGAAATTGATTTTAGTGCGACGAGATAAATTTCGCCTTATCTTTCAATGTGATTCTAATCTTTTTGTATAAAATACTGGAATGTGCAGATATCTAGCTGGTGATGGCGCATGTCCAGTAATTTACCTTTCAAGTTAAACTTCTGCATTATATGCTCGACACCTAACTCATTTAGTATACGCAAATGACTTTCTGGGTTATCCACTCTAGAATGGCTAGCAAACTAAACTACCTACGTGTTTATCGAAGTTTGCAGAGAACATTGTTTCCTAATAATGTTTTCTTCAAACAAAAATCTTCAATTCCTGTACATTAAAATAACAAAATATGTAAGTGCATTGCACTGTTATTTTTATGTTTCTCTTGTCTTTGAATTATTGCACATAAATAATAAAATATGTAAATTGTATGCCTATTTTGTGTAATATTATAAAAAATTATTTTTATCTAGTCTTAAATAACTTGTTAATATACTGTGTTAACATATTCTTTAAAAATATTTAATTCTTACTAACTTCATTAGCGGCAGGAAAATATTAATTTTGAAAATGCAATGTTATATAAGATCTTATAAATTTAATTTCCTGCAATAAAAGTCAACAACTGCATCATGTCACTTGACCTACAATTTTCCTTATCTTTCCGGAAAGTTACTGGATTAGGGCGTTAAAGAGGCGTCCGATGCTTCCATCTTCTGAAGTTTATTTGGCTATAAAACACACTTAAGAGAAAACTTGGACCAGCTAATAACTTTCCACATTTGTTGATAAGGCATTTGCAAAGTTTTCAACTGAGATTAAAAGATAAAAATTCAAAATTAACGGAAAAAATGTAAGTAATATTTGCAAATACTTTAAGAATCAATTTATTCTTAAGGTGTTACCAATATTATAAAATTTGAATTAAACATATTAGATACCTATTTATTTAGATTATGTTAAAATTCATCCAATTAAAAGCCCAATAAAATGTATTCAAACGTTATTTAAAACAGCAAAAATATATAAAAGAAGGACTCGGAATTTGTTAGATTGATTAAATTGCGTTTTTCTTCCCCTTTAATACATTTATTATCGTATTGAAATATTGGGCTCTATCTGATTTATCTTGATTAGTTTAAAATATACCGCCTCTGCGTTAAAGGCCAAACATTTTTGTGGTATTTCTCGGTTTATGTTTGTTGTCATTTGCATTGACAAACGGCCTGTTACAACGTATAAATCTAGGTCACCAAGATATTTGTACCGACTGATAACCCAACACGAAATTTCCGCAAAACTGTTTATCAATTTCCTGAAAATTTCACATTGTTTTGGATACTGGTTTATTTTATGGGGCATGTTCAGATATCTATCAATGACTGAAAAAGGCTATATGCAGAGGGATTTGTTTACGACATTATCTAAAACCCAGCCCATGTATTTAACGTAATACAAGTATCCTCAGAATGACATCAATCACTCTCCGTGATACATACAGATATTTCTTAGAAATATTTTTTAATGAAATTTAGTACATTTTTAGAAAAAAAGAAAAACAGCTGCTTGGATATTGAAATATTTTGTAGCTTATTTGATTTGGAAGTTGAGTAATTTTTTCATTTACATTTTTTAACGCACCATTTTCTCGTTATTATAATTATAATTAAATAATCTCTTGATGAGCTATTTATTTTGCGTTACACTATTTTAATTACACAAAATGTTTAGCCTTTCATGGCATTTAAAAATTGTTTTATATTAAACATGTTAATAAAACTACTTTCTACTACCTTAACTTCAGAATTTCTCTTTAGATAATGATCATCTATAAATAATGGGATCAAAGTTCGTACTCGTTTTTCAGCCAAAAGGAAATTTACCGGTGTATGAGATATTTACCAGCAACAATGTAAAAGCGTGCTTTAATTTTTTTACTCATATTACATTGTAGTAGAAAAGATTCTAGTGTAAAATCAGATTATTTTAAGATGTAACTCAAGCCAGTAATTCTGGCTCATAACAGCGACAGTGTGTTCAAATTAGTTTTAGTGGAATATGAATTTCTACAATAATTTAAAATTCCGTTGCACTGCTAAATAACTAAAATTTCTGCGAAATTCAGAAATGTTAGGATGTAGTCACATCAAAAGATTAAAATAATTATTATGTTTATGAATCTCAGATTTTCAAGAAATGTACACCATATTTTCGGTAGAAGTATATATATTAGTATACTTTCAGACTACAGCTAAATTTCATATTTTCAAATTTCTGTCGCATAAATCAATAATAACAATCTCA
>JAUIMW010000935.1:0-14329 GCA_033557785.1 Enochrus cinctus
ATTCCAGCACATTCTAGGAGCATATCTTCTACGCCAGCTTCTGAAATAAAGTCCATTTTTTCCTGTTTCGCCAAACATATTCGGCATACTTCCTCAATTTGTACATTTTGGTAATCTTTAAAGCATTCCATTGTTTTGACTTCTAGGTTAGTTCATATGTGTTTTGTGGTTATGTTGCTGTCAGTTTGACGTTTGGAGTACCAACAAGAACTTGTTAAGATTCCCAATAAAAATGCCATGGACGTAGAAAATACGTCAATGGAAAATTCGCGCGGATCGCATGCTACTTGAGTGACAAATCTTGACTGGTGTTGCTAGGTTTTAACAATTTTATTCGAATTAGCATTCGCATAATACTCTCTTTTCATACATACATTAAGAAGTTAATTTTTCATACATGCAACGAAAAGAATAGGATCCAGTATGGATCCCTGTGGAAAATCTTTGACTTTCAAGTTCTGCAAGAAGAACACCGTGTGGAATTCCCCCAGAAGGATACGATCCAATAATTCTATAAAATCAATATTTCAAAAAACGACGTTTTACTTTTACGTCAATATGCTTCAGCAGCTATGGACTCCAAACAACACAAGCATATTCCAATTTAGAATGAACAAAAGACTTATGAAGGGTGGTGATAGAATCCCTATTAATAAAGTCCCTGGCATTTCTAATCACAAAACTGAGAGATTTAAAGGAAGAAATAATAATTTCTCTAATGTTTCCATCAAAAGAGAGGGACTCATCAAATACAACCCCCAAAATCCTTCACACTACTCAATTGATTAATTGGACAGTTCATGCTGGAATAATCAAAGATGATATTTCTTTTCATCAAAGTTAAGATCTTTTTCAATGACCAAGCTGAACAATCCACCACATTATAAATAACTCCAAACAGTTTTATGTCACCAGCATAGGACAGAATATTGGAACTTACACAACGTTATGTATGTTGTCAACAAAGAGCAGGAATAGCAAGTGGCCCAGATTAGAACCTTGGGGCACACCAGAGGAAGCCATGAAATAAAGAGGCACATAACCCAAGAATTCAACAAATTGAAGGTGACCAGAAAAATAGGACTTTAGAAGGGCCGACATGAGAATACCATTAAACAATCGGGCCTTAGAAAAATCCAGGTAGATAGAAACCACTGGAGTCCAGAACAACGGTTGATCTTCCTCTCATGAATCCATGCTGAAACACAGAAATTCTTCTTTGAATTAGTGAATAAATGTGGTTATAAATAAGAGTCTCAAAAACCTTAGCAAAGAAATGGGGCTAAATTTCTTCATGTTGACCTTATCCCCTGCCTTTCAAACAGCTCTATACGTGCAATGTTCCAATAGGTCAGAAAAGACCCAGAAGAAAAGTACAGTTTGAATATAAAAGGCAGAGGCTCAGGCGAGATTAACGTCACATCCACAATAGAAAAGTTTGAGGTTACAGACTCATCACTTGGATACTGTTGTTCAGAAATATGGGAACTGAAAAAATAGGTTGCAAAATCTTCCACAATATCTTGTGGAGAAGATAACTGTATCCTTTCTAAGTACATATCGAATAGCAGTGACAAATAGCCCTTTCTGAGACCAATGAATCTCCAAAATATCAAAATTCAGAATCAAAGAAGTCTAACCTGGATAATTAAGGCGCAGCTTCTTAATTATTGTGCTAACACTAACTGGTGCTAACCAGTATGAATAGGAACTCCTCTTGAAATGGCACAGTGTCATTGAAGCTCTTATACAATATATCATAGAAAGCTCCAAAAAGATGTGATTTCGAGATTCTATGGTTTAAAAACTATGTACAATTTAAAAAACCTTTCCACATCTGAACTCTATTTTTTTTCTCATAAAATACCTTCTCAAGATGAATTTTATATACAACATATTTCAGTTTGGTAAGATAAATTTTTAAACCACTGATGGTAAGATAATGGTATTTTATTCTTACAATAGAAGAGATATTGCTACTACCCTATGATAACTCCATGGTGCTGTAGGTAAGTTAAAAGAGTCCTATTAGTGGTAGTGCAAACATAGAACGAATGCACCTCTTTTGAAGCAAAAAAATACGCTCTGTCTCGCTTGAGTTACCCCAGAAAATTACACCATGTCTAATTGCAGAGTAAATATATGCATAATAGGCTGCCAAACAAGAGTCTTGGCCAGCCTTTCACTGCAGAGAATGTAACAGTTTTTTTTTGGCTAGTTCATCTATATGTATTTTCTATTTCAGATTTTTGTCCAAATGTATTCCTAGGAACTTGATGGAAGGTTTAGATACAAGTGTGGTATCATCTTCAAGTCTTGTCTATTAAAGGACGTTTTGAAGACTACAAGTTCAGTCTTTTCAACATTCATTTTTATGTGATTCCCACAAAAACCTTCATGCAATTGGCACATGGTTCTGTCAATAGAAAGCCTTAAATTTCTCACTATCACTAGTACACACTGCAGAAGTGTCGTCACCATATAAAACTAATGGTGTATCAACATTCAGTGGCATGCTGTTAATGTAGACAATAAACAGCTGCGGTCCCAAGATGGATCCCTGCGGAACCCCTCCACAAACCTCCAAATAATCAGATGTGTATCGTATGCTCTCCTGATCTATAATTAGGGTAGTTCGTTAACGTTTTGCTAAGTAGGATTTGAAAAGGGCCAAGGTTGTACCCCTTACTTCCACATTATCTAGCTTTTGTAATAGGAGATTATGGTTAACACAATCAAATGCCTTTGAGAGGTCCACATATAGGCCAGCTACCTTGTTAAAACCATTGGTATTATTTAATCCTTCCAAAATTTTAAAAATCATTTGATATATTGCTCTTTCTGTGTTTTGTTTATAGATACATTTTGGAAGTATGTTATGATATTATTAACTTCAAGGAAACCATATACTCGGCCAAAGACAATTTTTTCAAAAATCTTAGACATGTTGCAGATAAGTGCAGGTCTTATCACCTTTTTTATAAATTGGTGTGACAATCGATGTTTTCCATATTTCTGGGAAAGTACCTTCTCTCAAGCAGAGATTGCATATATGACTTAATGGTCTACACAAAATGTCTGATGTTCCTTTAATAAAAGGCACACACTCCATTATTCCTGATGCTTTTGGTGTTGTTTGGGTCCATAATTTTATTCAAGATTTCATTTGGGGTCATAGGCAGTAAGAATATATTTTTGTTGCTTTTTATGTCTTCCTTTAAATAGCGTTTTGTAGTGAATGCATTATTACAAGAATTTACATAGAAATTGTTCATTCTGTTTAGAGTATCCTTTATGGTTTCTTTAGATTTTTTAAGGTTGTTTACATCTGTTCTGTTTTTAATACTTTCGTTTCTGTTGCTTTTTATTACATTCCATATAGCCTTTGGTTTATTAACGGCATTTGTTATTAAGCTCGTGTTGTGTTTGACCTTGGTTAGGTTGATAGTTCACCTTAGAATAGAGCAAGAGCTCTTCCACAAATAGAAACCTTTTATTTTTACAAGAAATTTTGATTCCATTGGTAATCCAATTTTTATTCCTATTAGAGATCTTTATTGATATTTTCTGGAACAGAATTATTATATAGAAGACACCTCATCCAATGCTCCAAAAAAGTCAGTACATTGGGAGGTTCCTCGAAGGATTGAATAAACACCTCCAGTTCATTTGTTTTATTTCGTAGATATTGTATGTTAATATGGTATACAAACAGAGTTCTAGAATTTTTACAGTTTATTTGTACATTAGACTTGGATTTAGTTTGATATTTCTTCTTTGTGTTCTCTGCTTTTGGCGGGGCAATATTTTTACCACTGGCCTTGTGGCACGAGCGCCTTATGTTGTTGTAAAACAAAGCTAGTTCATGATCACAGCATGTTCCTCCATCACTGTTCCTTATTATTATGCTCTTTGGGCAAATGAGGGGATTCATTAAGGAGTCAAGATCATCAAGGCCAGTACACAGGCGGAAAGCTTTTTTCCTTCCATATTGGATTTATTTTTATTAGAATAGAATAACTTTATTAAACTATACAATAATCAGGTCAACAATTCATACTTAAAGTGTACAAATACATGTTATTAGTAGTGCCATCAGCATAAAGTGTTGCATGACACTACAATATCTTTGGAAGATCATTTATATAAATGGCAAACAACAGGAACCCCAGAATTGAGCCCTGTGGCACACCAACATTGATCATACTCAATGAACTTGTCTGCTCCATATCTGCTGATGACCAGGGTTCTATTTGATAGATAGGATTGCGTTAGTTTCAGTGTATCACCTAAAATTCCATAGTATTAAAGTTTCTCCAGCAGAACACGGTCCTCAAAACTCATCACGGACAGGACCACATCATTTGTACTCTTCCCCGGACGAAATCCAAACTGCTCCTCTACTAGATAGTCATGATTAGAAAAGAATCCAAACACATTTGGAAGTGATGGACCCGAAAACCTTACCAGCGGTAATTATTGACAATGGATTGTTCTTCCTTCTTAAAAATTGGTAGCCTTCTTCATAAGATCGGGAAAGATTGCTTCATGTAGGCAAGTATTTATTATATGAACAAACGGAGAGACAATTTCAGTTTGTACCTGTTTCAGAAGTCACGTACCAATACTGTATTTTGTTTTGATTTTATTTATGCACCTCAGCACATCTTACTCTGTCACTGGTGCCAGAAAAATCATGCTAATGTTTACAGGCACAATTTTAAGTTAGGATTAAGTTATATTCTTTTTGCATTTGTGGTACAACCCTTTCAAGCAGCTAGTAAACTTAACATTTGTTTATATTTTCAAATAGAAATCTATCTTTAGAGGGAAATTTATCACAATTGTCCTGCTTTCTTAGGCTCTCTTAGCAATTTCCATGATAATCTGTGGTTTGGAAAACTTATTGTTTTGAATGAAATGATTTATTTTTTTTATATAGTTTTTGATATTTCTTTGTGTCTTGGATGTAGTTTGTTGTTACTGCATATCCCATCTTGAAATTAAATGGAGAAAATCTTCTAGTTTTCCATTAATGATTTCCCTTCTGAGTTATTTCATTTCTGCAAGACTTGTCTTGTCCTTTTCACGTTTTGTTGGGACCCACATTTCACACCAGAATGTCAATATTGGTCTGTATATTGCTCAATATATTTTCATTTTTGTTTGTGCTGTTATTTTTCTTCTATTCAGGAAACTTGTGGTACTGCAGCTGCTCTATTTCTTCCTCATCTATCTTTATTTTGCCTTGTTCATACTCATACCCCTGCTCTTAAGGACATCGCTCCAAACCTTCAACCCCGCCAGGTTTCTATAACCTATGCTCATTGGTCTTGTTCTGAGTTTACTCTTATTCTCTGCTCTTCACTTAGTGTTGGTTCAATAATCATCCTTAGCCTTTTCTTCAAGATCTTCTTAAACACTTTCATAGCTGTACCAATGAGTGTTATGTAAATCTTTGGTTGCTTTTGTTATTCTTTTCGATCCATTCTTCTTGTTTAGCACCTCTTACAAGCTTCTGTATCTCCTTTCCTTGGAAAATGTTCAAAGGGTTCATTTGGAGTTGGAGTGATGGTTATTTTAAATTCTAGAATAGCTATTGGTTCAATCTATAGGCTATTGTCATCATTGCTTTACTGAATTTTCTAGAGGAGTGTATTCATGGAACCATGATGGAAGTTGATGCATTATTTTGTACAGTTGATTTTTATAAATTCTGAACCGAGGCTTGTCTCAAATGATTAATTAACCAACACATATTTCTAACAGTTCTTCAATCTTGATTGAATATATTCTAGTTTCCAATACTAGCTTGGCCATTGATTCTCATTGATAAGCATCTAGTTGTAGGCAACTCTACTCTACATGTACGTCTTTTTGAGTTTGTCTGGATGCCGGTTGAGGAGATAGTTCTGATTCTTTGTAGATCAACATGATTCACTTGTGCCTCCCCCTTATTCTAGACTCTCTAACATATATAATCAAGTCATATTTACTTAAGGGAGAATTTCCGTTCGCTTGGAAGGAAGCTCTAGTAATATCCATCCCTAAGTCAATAAGTTATGCTGGTTTACATTCATCCAATTAATATTCTCTCAACATTATCTAAGGTTCAACTTCATCAGCATTCAGTCTTCTGAAAATTCCTTCTTTTAAGGAGTGGTGCTCTAAAGAATCCTACGTTTTAATTATAAAGGATAAAATAATACTCAAAGAAATATTTGAATCGTTTAATAAACAGTTAAAAGATTGGTTAATACAAAAGTATATATGATATGACATAGAAATATACAATTCTAATATGATATGGGAAATCAAAAAAACAACATCAAACTCGCAAGCAAAAAAACAAAAAATATTTTTTCGAGTTCAATATTGTTTTTCCAATGTTTTAAGTAGAGTAAATGATAAAATTAAAATCTTACATGATTAAGTCTTACATAAAACAAAAAGAAAAATTGTGCCACTGGCGTTGTTCAATTTTAAAAACGACACTTAACGGATACTATTTTACACTAAAAAAACAATATCCAATACATTTTCATACGAAGCTAGGCGGCTCTAACATTTATATATATATTATGTTATTTTTTTCTTACTAATATTTACAAGTTTAGGAATTAGGGAATGCACCGCTAAGTATCGTTTCATTTCTCCAAAGAAAAATATAAAATTAAACAAAAGGCGTGGCAAAGATCGCTTTATAATACGTACAAATGTTTTGGTAACTTATTATACAATTAAATGACTAAATTTTTATATTATTAGTAGTTTCAAAATTATTTATAAAAATACTTAAAAATAAATAAATATGTTGTACGATAATATGTGCGATATTAAGATATTTTTTTACTATAAAATAAACGACATCGTTATTACGTCTAAAATTTAAAAAATTGTCATAGAGTATCACTTAATCGAGAATATATTTTTAATTGGCAATAACGATGCAGTGAACAATTAAATGTAGCTATATACAAAAAAAATTATTTAATGAGAAATAATTGAGAAAAAACAGCCTTAAAGTAATTACAATTTAAGAAATAATTTTAATTTCAGTACAATTCTCACGCATGTCAGTCGTGAGTCGAGACGTTATTCCTTTTAAAAATAAGTCTTACATTTTTTTGCTATGTCCTAATTTTTAGGAGATTATCGATTTGTTCTTACAAGTATCGTTGATTGGTATCTTATTTTTAATCCTAGTATTTCCCTAGTTTTTGGATGTTTTCCTTTAATTTTTAGTTTTTAATTTATATGTACACTGCCTTTAAGTATGCTTTAACATTATCAAAATTCTACTTTAAGTCAAAAAATATCAAATAAAGACAAATATAGGACTTCTGAAGTTTGTTAATATTTGGGAACCACAGAAAAAACAACAAGAATAAGTACATTTAAAAACATCAATTTCTATTCTTTGTTTTATGCACAAAGAATTTTTTTGATATGTATTTTTTTTGTTATGATCTAAAACATACATTTTTTGACATTGAGTAACTTTGCGTTAACAAATGATATGTCTACTATTTTAAAACCAAAACTAAATTAAACACATACGCTTAAAATTTAATTTAATTTAAGAGGCGATTTTGAGTCGAAAAAAAAATACAACCGCGACGAACCCCAAAAAATTCATAAATTTTCGATACAAGTAAAACTGCCTCAAATTTGAACAATTCCTCCAGAAACCTCCAACTCTGAAACACTTTTACTTAAAAAATGGCAGTGATAAAAAACTTAGGACTTATTGCTGAAAAAAAGTAAATGTTAATTGTTATGGAGGCACATACGGTGGTGGTTTCCTGTAAGTCGGGGTAGTGTGCTTCGGGCGCGACTGCCTCCCATTATCCTGGGTCCTCGTAAATGGCGGTGGTGGCTGATACGGCTCCGAATCATCAGTCAACTTAACGCTTCCACTTTTACTATATTCCGGAGGCGCCAGCGGCGGTTTCTCATCTGCCAAAATAACAGGAGTTTTCGTCCCCGACTCCGGCTTCTCCTCCAACTCCTCCTGGAATATAACCGGTATCCCTTTATTCCCAAACGCGCTCCTCCCATCCTCTTCAACGTTCATCTTTCCCGTCCTCCTTCGCCTATATAAAACACAAGCCCCCACCCCAGCCAAAAACAACATAATAGAAACAACCACAACAGGAACAATGAAAGTAATCAAATATTCATCCGAAGTATCTCTAGCTGCCGTCTCATCCGCAGGAACAACCACATCCGGAGATTGCACGCTAGGTCTCATCTTACAAGATCCAATAAGCTGCAATTTTATGGAGGAAACCACGAACTCCGGATCCATTACGTCCTGCACCCTTCCAGATATAGTGCGGTCATTATTAACAAGAACCTGTTCCAACCTTCGGATCTCCTCCCGTGGGCAAGAATCCACCGGAAGTGACTTATTGTACCAACTAACAACCGTCGACCCCGTGCTTGAAATCGCCCCCAAATGTATATGATTCGTATCCCTATCCCCAAACAAATCCCGCAGCTTCTCCATAAACTTTCTTTGCATATTAGCGCTATGCACGAAACTCTCATATGAAGTCTCCAAAGTCATACTAAATTCCACATTGTACTTAACTTTGTAAAGCGCCCGAACCACAACGATCAAACTATCGCTAGCCGGTAACCCCCCGCTGTCCTCGCAAACCAAGTGGTACTCGTGCTCCCCCACGTCTTTAAGAAGCGGAATCCCATAAAACTCTTTATTTTTAGAGTCAAACTGCAACCAGCTATGTGATGGAATGCTCTGCCGGTCGCCGGTAAGCAGCGTCATCTTCAAAATCCTCGAGTCTTGGTCTTCGGGGTCATAGAATGTGTCATCCGGCACTCTAAACACGAGCAACTCCCCAACTGTGGCATTTATACGGTCGATAGGGTTCCTTAAAATCGGAGAGAAGTTTGTCGGGGGAGTTATAGGCGTCTGCGGCTGAGGCTCGCAAACCCCAAGACCAACATAAGTTACTCTTTTGACAAACAATTCCGGGGCCAAAATCCTGCTCAACTGAATTGAAGGCTCACCATCATCATTCTTCGTAAGCACGTTGTAAAGCTTATCGATTTCTGTCTTGGGACAGTAGTTCTTGGGGAGGGATTCGTTTGTCCAGGTGAAGGTAACAGGGTCCGAACCATACGTTATTTTTCTTACAGTTATTTCTGACAAGTTCCTCTGATGGTATATGGTTCCTAGGCTTTGCAGGATTCTCAGAGCCCAGTCAACGGAATGCTTGAATTCTTGCTTCTTGTCAACGTGGACTTGAAGGGAGAATTCGTGGTTCACCGTGTATAGGGTTCGGCTTTGTTGAACGACTAGCTCAAGGGAATCTTCAGCGGAGAGCCCTTCTTTATCCGTGGCTACCACTTTGTATTTCCATCTTGAAGCGTCTTCGTCAAGGGGCCTAAAAGAATGAAACAAATATATAAATCAATAACAAAAATAAAAATTTGGTTGCTGCTTAGCCGCCTCAAGATTCATTACGTGAATTCCTTGCAATAACCTTCACAATGAAGCTTTTCGTATTTAAAACTCTATAATCTAAAATTATACTTACAATCCATAAAACTCCTTAGTGTTAGCATTAAACTGCAACCAAGAATCTTTCGGTAATGAATCCCCATCCATAGTTAAGACTTCATACTTAAGATCATCACCGTCTTCCATATCCCAGAAGGTATCTTTAGGCAAAATGTAACTAAAGTGCTTCCCTGCACGCACAGCGATGCGATCCAAGCGATTCCGAACATTTGGAGGAAAGTTCTTAACTCCGTATTCAATATACTCTGTGGTAGTTTTAGGCGTGGAAGGCACATGCCTCTGAGTGGTAATCTTCACAAGAGTTGTGTAATCATCCTGGAGAGTTGTTAGTTTTTGAGTTGCAGTTGTCCAATCTGAAGATAAAGTGGTTTCTGTAGTGCTAGGTGTTGGTGTCGTGCTTGTGGTTATTTTTGCAGTCGTAGAAGTTATCAGCGTTGTCGGTTCTGTTGTTGTTGGAACCTCAGTTTCTTCCTCGTCTACAACAACCACCGCCGCTTCTGTTGTCGTCGTTGGTTCTCTAGTAGTCGAAGGTGTTGTGGGCTCCGTAGCTTTTTCTGTGGTTGTAGTTTCTGGAACAACTTCTTTCACCCATTCCGGTTCCGACTTAGTTGTAGCTTCAGTCGTTGTTGATGTGCTTATTGAAGTTGAGGGCACCGTAGTTGGTGGTACTGCATGATTGAAGTTGAGGTCGATTGCTGGGATAATTGTTTCGCTCTCCAGGTCTTCATCCAAGTCCAAATCTTCATCGTCATAATCATAATTATCCAGCACGTCAATCTTTGGTATTTCTATTTTTTCAGTGAGGACTTCAGGTTCTGAAAACATACACACAAAATTTATATTACCGGTTTTATCTCCAAAAGTCTAAGGCAATATTTTTCATGCTGCTTGACTTTTCCTACTTTACAGGTATTACTAAAGGTAAATGTGTTCTAATTAAGTGTTTCTCGACTCTTCAAAAAATGTTTATATTTCTAAATAATTTTTGGGTTGAGAAACACTACAGCTACTGATTTTGGATAAAGTAAATATGGGTATATTTCTAAGAAGAAACATGAAGAAAGGCAACCTAAATATCGTTCTACCGCTTACTATTCTATTGTAATTGCAATATTTATGGATTTTCAGACCTGCATATAAAATTAGGTGCTTTTTGATGTTGCCTAAGTGACCATATCGAGCCACAACACTCAATTCAGGGACTAATTTTTAAAATATTATGTTATTATTTCATCGAGACTTTCTAAGATATTTGGTTCTAAAATAGCTTATATTTACCTTTGGTGGTCGTTGAAGCAGTTGATAGAACAGTCGTAGGGCTTGATTTAGGTATTTCCGGTTCAATTTCCTCATCGTATTCGGAAGCACCATCAATTTCTTCATCGATTAAGATTCTTGTGGATTCTTCAGTTGTGGTAGTGGTATGGTGTAACATAGGAACTACGTTTAATGTAGGAACTACTTCCATATGGATATTCTCACCGTGGTGGTGCCTGTGACCATGGGTCTCACTTGTCTGGGGTATTGTAGGTACCACAATAGGTGTTTCCGTGGTTGTTTGTTTTGAGGTCGTAGGCGCTTCCGTTGTGGTTGTTGTCGTAGTGGTGGTGGTTGTAGTGGTTGAAGGTGTGGTTGTAGGTTTTGTTGTTGTTGGGGGAGTTTTCCTAGGAGTAGTTGTAGTGATAACATGTTCTCTCTCAAAATCATCCGATCCTGAATAGTCATCTTCATCATATTCATCATCTCCATAGTCGTAATCTTCTACGTAGTCTCCACTCCCTGTAAAATATGTAGAAAAAACACTATTTCCATTTGAGGAATAAAAGTTCCTACAAACCTGAATCTTCACCAATGTTTCTTCTTTTACGTTTGTTCACAGGATGCGTTTCAGTCTTAACTCTCCAGCCGATCAAGGGCAAGCGTAATACTTCAGAAATAACTCCTTCTCTAGCTTGTTCTTTAAGCTGATGAACCATGGGAGCCTCCTCGACCCATATCCGGCCTTCGCAGCCAATAGCCACTTGTAGAACGGAAGGTGTCTTGGAAGACTTTACTTTTACACTTCCAGGGCCAGCGAGGACCACTGAACTGTCTGTTAAATCGTCTGGTTGCCGTTGGGGAGCTAGGTAGAAGGCACTCTTTTCATGAAAATAAAATCATATGTTTAATTAATGAATTAAATAAAAATAATAGATGAAGAAGAAATACTCACAACAGGAAGTCCAAGAAAATTGGCTATGTTGTTGATGGCAATAATTTTTTGCTTTGGTTTAATAGCTTCTAATTCTACATCTAAAACTAAGTTTAAAATCGTGTAGTCCTCATTGGGGGAGCATTTCTTTCTGCTTTCCTCGTGGTGAGGCGTTTCTTCAATGGTTAATTTAAAATCGCTTTGGATGGTTTCTGACGGAAGGTAGCCCTTCACGGTCATATCTAAGATTCCCACATCCTTGGAGGATGGGACTCCCCAGAATACTCCGCTCTGTTTGTCGAAGAGAAGCCATTGTGGGAGAGGTTTTGATTCCGAGGTTTTAGCCTGAAACAAAAATAATTATTTATTGTTATAAGTTGTACAAGAAGGAGTAGTTGATCACAATGGTATAGATTCTTTTGATGGGAGAAACTTTTGGTAGAAAAGCAAGACTTAAGCCTTCCGTTAGAAACTTCAAGAAGATCAAGAGTTAAGCCGAGAATTGAACAGGAGCGAGCAGCAAAGCTTCGCAGCTATATTTTAAGATATTTCTAATAGGTGAAGCAGATACTAATTTGAGTGCAAGGGCTTGCCCGAGTCAGCGAGCAGCGAAGCTGCGAGCATAAGCAGCTAAATTTTAAAACGTTTATATTAAATGGAGCAGATATCAGCAGTGTAACCAAGAAAGTCTGCCAACTCTCTGTATTTATAACTTATAAATTCTGAAAAAAATATTTATAGTGTAAATGAAACATTATTTATTTATTTATTCGAGACTGAAAATATTTTATTTAAACTGTACGTAAAGTCAATAACATCCTTTTTCCTTAGTATGCGAACAGACAACAATTTTAAATAATTCAGGAGAAAGGATAAAAGATCCTTTTTCTATCCGTTACTTTTTTATGTGTATTTGGGTATCGAAGACGCGTTTCCCAGCTTAGGGATGCGAATCATTTATGAATTTCGTCCATTTCACTTGATTTTCTTCCGGCCCAATACACACGACACATTTTCGTTCCGTTCATCCGGGAGTGGTCTCCGGAATCCTTAGGGAAATGTTGCGGTCCATATACGTCGTCCTTTAGTACTCAACGTCACGATACAAAACTCCACGATCATTGTTTATACTTCGAGGTTGTACCTTTCTAAGTTAACAAACCCGCAACGGTCTGGGATTCCGCTGGAACAAGATGTCCTACATGATTTCACTGGCGTCCAGCGTTTAATTTGCATAAGAGATAACACAAAAGTGTATTTAGAAAATAATGGAAACGTAAAAGCGGATTTGGATCTTGTCGTTTCGCATTTAACATATAAATTGGTGGGTTACACAAAGGAGCCACAAATTTTTTTGGAAGGACTTGGTCCGATTGCTTTTTTATGGGAGGGTATTACTTGTACGCCGTTTTTCTATTACAATAACTCCGAAAGAAGTTTTTTTGTTACTCTGGAGACGAGTCACGAGTTTCGTATCATTCCTGAGAGACGTCGTTCCCTATATGAGCAGTCTCTTCGGGTGGAAACTTATATGAAGGACCCTTACGAAGTTATTCAATTCTTAGAAGCTTCCCAAGTTGTTTATATAAAGGAAACCGAGTTACCTTTGAAATTAATTTCGCGTTAGTTTATTACACTTGGAAGTTTGTTCTTGGAGCTCGTAAATTATTTTTTTCTCCATATTAATAGAATATAATTGAATTTTTGAATTGTTTTTTTATATATATTTGGTCTAGAAAGGGTGACAGAGATGCTTATTTTTGCGTAATCGTAAAAAATTTTAAATTGTGTTTATGTGCGATTATAAATTCGTTGTGAATAACAACTATAAGTTTGTAAACAATAATAGCAATAGCTATAAATCGCAAATCACAATCATACAGAAACTCGTAACATTGTAAAATCTCTTAACACTTGTGGGTACGGACAATATATCCATTTACATTTTTAAAACATCGGTTGATTGTATTTGTGATGTTATATTTCACATCCATCAATTTTTAAAACTGCTAAACTAATACCCACTCATAAAAAATCCGACAAATCATTTTTTGTAAACAATGATCTATTTCATTCTGCTCACCATGGCTTCTGCCCGGAGAAGTCTACTGAGACTGCTGTTACGGCACTTTTGGCAAATACGTGGACTCTAAGAGAGTTGTTGCTAGTCTAAATTGTGATCTCTCTAAGGCGGTTGACTTGGTGAGCTATGATATTTTGTTGGATAAATTATCTTTCTATGGGGTATGTGGTAATGGATTAAACCTGCTTCAATCATGTTTGTGTGATCGTTACCAAACTTGTGCCATAATAATATAGAAACAGGGGCTGAATTTTTCTCGGAGAGATCTTAAGTTAAGTTTGGAGTTCCACAAAGATCCATGTTGGGTCCCTTTTTATTTCTTGCTTTTATTAACGATCTGCCATATAACATAGATTTTTAGACAGTCCTTTACGCTGATGACACATGTCAGAAAAAGAGGATGTTTAGTTTAGTTTAGTTTATTGTTAAGATTTATAACAGTGCTACAAATCGTGTCAGATTTATACTTAATATAATAATATATAATAATGAATAATTATAATTA
>JAUIMW010000936.1:0-14328 GCA_033557785.1 Enochrus cinctus
ATACCTGATAGTTGTAAGTGAATCACTGATAAAGTTTGTTAGCAGATCTCCATCGAATTAATTGAAATGGTAGAACCTGTATTGAGTCATTATTTTCTGATAGATATATGGATTATGATATTTCAAAAATGTGTAAAATATGCTTATATCTGTTTGTAAAATATGCTTATGATATAATGTGTAAAAGAAAGGGAGGATGCACTCAGGGAGATCCCGATGGGATGATAGGCAGTGTCTACTTTATCTTGGGTACCTTATTTTTATCATTTATCTAAGACTTGTAGTTTCAGCCACCTGAATATCTTTCAAAGCTGCTCTCTTGCAATTCATGGCTTGTATATAGTTATATGTGTCCACATTCTAATAAAGGTTTGCAATTTAATTTATAATTATAAACTGCAGTGTTGGTAGCGATGAGCATAAGTTAAGATTCTAAAGTGGTTGCATCTGGGTATTGTTTTCTGTTTAATGTACTTTGTATTTCCATTAAGGTTTCATTTGTTGCTTAGGTGAATATCGTGGCATTGGATTTACACCTTTAATGGGATAGCTTGATTTGACATGTTTATGGTTCCTGAACCATAATGAGTTAGTGAATTTCTGAAGCTTTTCAACAGTTTTGTTCCGTGATCTGTGGTGTGAAATGAGTACAGCTGCATATAATAAGTTATATAGAGACTGGTTAAAATATTACCGATTAGTTTCATGGATATCACAGCAGAACACTTTGTACGACAGTGGTGACATTACAGAGCCTTGTGAGACGCATTGAACGTACATGCATGCATCATGTACTGTTTGCTAGGAAATCTTTAATTAACCAGCTAATAGGTGAAGCAGTTTTGTAGATAAAATTTAAAGAGGTCATTATGCCAGACACTATCAAATGCTTTATGAATGTTCAAAAAGTGAGCTTCTGTTTTGTGAAATCAAGGATTTGTTTATAATTGATGAGTTTACTTTGACCATAAGTAGTCTTCTGTCTGTTTGTATGAGAGAACCACCTCTTGCACTGTTATTGGTGTTACAACCTTCGTATGGTGATTCATTTGATTTTAATTTTGTAATCACATTTATATTTTTGTTCCTTACATAATTATATTAAATATATTTTTTGGGTGCACAACTTTTAAAGTTGAAATAAAACAAGTTAAGGTTGAGTGACCTAATTGGTTGTCTTCTTTAGGTCATGTCACAATAGCACACTGACTAGAAGATAAAAATCAAATATAAGGATTTTATACCTACCATATTTCCAGAAAATGGTGCACTTGTGTCTATGTTATATTCTTCAATAAATATTTCTTCAGCTTCAGTAGGAATTTTTAATGGTCAATGGTTAATCGTCACTAATCAGTAGTTCAATGGATGCTATGACTGCAGAGTTGTGGGCTCTTGAACTACTAGTTTGTATAGTTTACATAATTAAACATTTCAATTCCCACAGCTTTGTAAAAAAAAGAAAAGAAAATCACACAAATTCAATATCTTTATTAAACTTATTTTGAATATATTATTACAAATAACTCATCTATGAGAAAATATGAAGATTTATTGGTAATAAGCGCTTGATATTTATATATTTTGTATTTTATATAATTTGTTAAATATTGTGCCCATGGTGATATACATTTAGGTAATCTGTGAAATATGTATTGCTAAATTGAAAGTGGATTTAATACACATAACATACAAATATCTTTTGAAATGACTAGTAAAATGAAATAGTGCTGACAAATGAAGTAGATGCTACTGGTAGGTTTGAGGTTCGGACAGATTTTGTTATTGTCACAAACTAACATGTCTTTATTATAAATTACAGACACCTTTCATTTATTTAGAATTTGTATAAAAATTTGTAGACAATCTACTTTTGTTTTATATGTATTTTTTTCCGTGTAAAAATATTCTAATTTCCAACTAATATCTAAGTAATAGGATATGTTGTGTGATCGAGATCAACAATTCATGTAATTACTTTGATATTGTTTCATTCAATGCATTATATGACAAGAAGGGAACTTACTGTCCAATATGCCAATCATAAAAAAATAAATAAAATAAATAACCATGCAACAATTACATTCTTTTCGACACTTAACAATATATCTCCTAACAATAAACATCACTTTAAAAAAAATCACAACAAAAAACATAACACTTAATCCACTAGAGATCCCCGTTTTCTATGGCTTTGTTCAAATCAGCCACTATCCTTCCTAAAATGTCTCTGTACTCCGAGTCAGCTTTAAATATTGCATCCAAAAACTGTTCGTTATTAAAGAAATTAAACACACTGTCAATTCGACTGAGTGACTTGTCAGTTAAATGCTTAGAAACTATAAACTGTAGGCACTTGTGGGACTCATTTAAAGCTGATGTAAGATAATTTCTGTCATAACTGAAGTCTACTTCGTAAAATGATATGATGGCCATTCCTGCCATGCGGAACTTAATCTTGAAGCGCTCTGCTTGTTTCAATTCTTCTGGTGAAAATAGGCCGTTCCTGTGAAGAACTCCGAGCTTGATCACCACTTTGATAATATTTTTCACAATCTTTTCTGCTTCTTTCTTGTTACCAGACTGAAAAAAAAAGTATTTATAAAAAGTAGTTTTTTTCCTCTGCAAGACTGAGGGAGTTAAGTTTCCATAATCTTAATTTATATAAAATGATTTTGAAATCTCGAGATCGCTTTTATATTGTTAGGGCATTCTATTGCCGCCGTATTTTGTACAACGGCAAATTAAATTAGAAAAAAAAATTGTCGTATCGGAAAATGCTTGTCAGCACAAATCAAAAGTACTTACGTATTGTTTTGCAAGACGGTAGAGATTGTCCAATAATGAGGCCGTTGTGTCGTCGATAAAAGCTCTTGCAATATTTTTCCCTGCCATACGAGATAGGATTTTCTTTTGTGCACGGAGACCTATGTCCCGCGCTCTGAATGCGCTCTCGGTCATGACTGAAATAAGAAAACATATTTAATAGTTTATCAAAAATCAATACATTCCTTTTGCACAGCTATAACGTAAATATTTTTTAGTTTATAAAGTATAGGAAATTACTACATACTCGAAACGCTGCAGCTATTCGGAATATGACGGCGATATCTAAAACGGAGTTGTTGTGATAAATTCTCATTCTGACGATAAGTTAGATTTTCCTGTTTTGACAACTATGAACAATAGTTTGAATAGTGATACAGATAAAAACCCCTACTTTAAAAAGTAATTTTATTTATATTTGTAAGGAAATTGCATTTTTGTAATTTATAAATAGAAATTGTACTTTTTAATTACAATATATAGATGAAAATTCAGGAATTGATAAATAGTAAGCAATAGAAATAGTTCAAACATTTGGGTACTTATATGATAAATTTTTTGATAAATATAAATAAATTTTATAATTTTTTTACATACCAGTGAAGTAATTTACTTGAATCTGCTTAAATCATTTGTATTTTTCGTAATACTTTCACAAACTAACTTAGATTTTATTTACAATTTTATGGCAACTGTCGGGTGTGCACACTTTTAAACTCATTAACGTTAATAGAGAGGACGTGTAAACAGAGAATTGATAAATTATTATCTTCATAGCAAACACTCGATTGGAATTAATACACTTAACCACTTGTGACTAGAAGATAGGAAATTTTAATGAACTACCAAAATAATTGTATTTGCAGGTTTGCTTTCATGATATGTGCATTGATAATCATATGTGTATGCTTTAACTATTTAATAATTCAACTAGATAATTATTATAATTTTTTTTAATGAAATGTTGATAATTTCTAGCTTAGTTATTAATTCTAATTCTTCTTCACAACAATTATTAATTAATTTTTAATTAAACTAAGGGTAACAAAAATTCTTACGATCATGTACACTAGAATATCACTTTTCAACGAGCTAAAATAGATACCTTAAATTAACTAATATAAATAGCTCTCCGTAGGTTCATTTCTATAGCCAACTGTTTATTCAAGGAAAATATTGAATTATTTTGGTGTATGGTAAATTCAACATATAGGCATATGGAGTATTCTTAGTGTAATTTGGGGAATCAACCATTTATTTATAAATTTAGAATGTAAATATTATTCCATAAAAGTGATAAAAATACGTTTTTCCTTGGAATTTGTAAATATAATTAAACTAGTACCCATAAACAATTTTTAAAATTATTTTCTCTGACTAAAACAAGAGTAAACGCTTCCAACACTTTAATTTCTGTAATTGGATAAACCACATACTTTTTATTATATAAACCAGTACAACCAGAAAAATGAATAAATTTGCAGAATGATAATTTAGAATTGCCCATTACATTATGCACGTATTAAAAGAAAGTCTTCATACATATAATTTATATCGAATATTCTTCGCTTAATTGCCCCATAAATATATACTAAGTTTTATTACTCCTAAGGTTTCTAACATATTTATTAAAAGCGCAGCAATCTCCCGCTATATTTATTTCATTTTAGATGTTCATTCTTACAAAGTTATTTCAAAATGCAAAATGGTTAATCTATAAAATCTAAAAAAATAAAAGACAGAGGTAAAGAAAATGAACCTCTCAAAGACGTGTTAAGTATTCATGACGAAAAGATGCTTCAACATATGTTAACGACATATAACATGTGTAACTTGACCTATAGCGTTCTTATTCAATCATTAAATCATCATTTGGCTAATTACCAAATTCTTAGAAGCAAATTAAATCCTCAAATATTCAGGTTTCAACTACAACTGATAAACAATTGATGTAGAGAATTAATCTTTTGGTGATGGAGCACGGTGAATTTCAACGGGACTTACTAGGATCTTAGGAAAGATGAAGAAAAATTAACACACGACCTATCGCTAATACAAAATATCCTTAGACATTTTCAATGACAATCGTGCATTTTATAAAATAATTAAATAATTCAGATTAAACAATAGAAATGTTGCAGTGGTTAAAAAATTGATTTTGATATAAATAAAATGAAATAATGATATATTTTGCTAAAATATAGATCTATTTAAATTCTAATATTATTGTCTGCAACTGCCGAATAGAAGGAAAAGAATTGATTAATATTAGACATTAGACATTTATTTGACAAGCATATATAAATTATTTGCAAAACATAGAAGTTATATATTAAGTTTCTTGGAACTTGTGTTATTTGTTTTATCTTCTACGTCTTCTTTAATCCCTAAATGTATTTGTTGCGTCGTAATAGTTATTAATTTGGCCCTTTATCCTCAGATTTTGTTCAAAATATTCACCAAAATTTTAGTTTGATGTTTGGTATATATATAATTTATAAAGATATAATTAAGTGTTACAGTAAGAACGGAGGTGTCCCTAGTTTTTAATTTTAATCATCAATCATAATCTTTTGCTTAATGCAAAGTATAAGGAAGCACCTTTTTTACTATAAAAAATGGGGTGCAGATAACTGCCGAAGAAAGAACATTAGTTATTTATCATTGCCAAAGTAATAAATAAAAATTTACTTTTCATTGAAGATGCCATAAAAAGACTAATGTATTTGAATATACTGAAAGAAAATTTCAAACATAATGCCGAAAAACATGATTTAAAAGGCATTATTAATACGTAAGTGTAAGATAACTTTTATTTTCAGTCGCTGTAATTAGTATCAGCTTGTTAACAGTTACCCAAAACTCCTTGTTTAAGAAAACTGGATATTGTTTCGATTCGAAGCTTAAATTAAAATGCTAGACTAAGATGTCAATATGTAATACAAAGGATACTAGGAGACTTTTGCAATACAGCTTTGCTTATTTAATTTTTTAAAGCGATTTTTTTACATATAATAAACATCTTCATTCTCCGAAACCAATCTTTAAACCAGTTTTCTTTAGGGTGTAAGTTACATTCGTTGTCCTAAGCTCGTACTAGAAAACCGTCTCGCTTTTAGCTTTTTTTTAAATATGAAAAGAGTGTAGAGTCACAGGGAGGAAGGTGTGTAGGGAGAGTGCTTTAGAAGTTGCAGTTATGTCGTTGTGAAATGTTATGTGTAGGCTGGAATATTATCGTGATGGAAGAACCAGCAATTCTTTCTTAATTTTGACCTTAGGCTCTACATATGACTTAAGGCAGCACTATTCAGTATATCATATAATTGTTGTTATCTTCTGTGTGGATCCAAGACGACACGTTTCACAATTCCACTCGATTTGAAAAATACAGTTATTGTTTTCTTCTTTACAGATCAGGATTTACTGACCGTTCCTCATCATCAAAGACCTTAATTTTGTGTTGAGCTTTGGTAAGCACATCGTTATAGTAGAGCAAGGCTTGAAATCTAACCCTGCATTTACACCAAAGCCCAGCGACATAACAATTGTCAGTGAACAATACCATTGTTCAGGCGAAGATTGGCAATAAAACTTAAACGGTAGAGTCACTTTTATGGTACCTAGTGTTCATGCATTTTACCCCGTAAGGGTGTTTTTTAAGAATTTTGTACACGTTTAGTTTACAAATAAAAATGCGTACATGGTATCATAAAAATGTCTCTACGGCTTAAGTTTTGTTGCCGTTCTGTCATCTCAACAATGGTATTGTTCATTAATGATCAAGCTGTGTAAGATGTTGCGCGGCCTGTATGTAAACGCGCCCTAACGTAACGTAAACATCCATGTAACGAAGCACCCTTGTTTTAATTTTATTATTAAATTACGTTAGATTGAAAAAAGTATTTTAAAGTTTTTCTTTTCATACCACTAGCATATTATATAACACTTATGTCAAAATAATTTTTAACAAATTTACCATTTATTTACTTAAATTTTTCTCACATCGGGTATGTATAAACAAAAGATTGTATTTCGAACTGTATCAAATAAAATTTAAAATTTCTTTTTCTTACAACGACAAACAATTTTGTTAAATACTGAACTGTTAAAAAATCATTATCTAAATTCGATTAAATCCGATCTAAGGCGGTTGCAGTCCTCAGGTACTCGGCTATCTACGTACTTCTATAAGCAACAAGATTAGGTCTTAGTAAAAATAGTATCAAAACTTCGTCAAGCGTGGTTGTAAGTAGATGGCCAAATACCCGATGTGAAATGACTCTCAGATCTCCTGGTTGCCCCTCTTTAAAGTAGCCTTTACGTTTATTAGAATACAGGAAAGTTTACTAAATTTTGATGTTAAAAAATCAATATTTTTTTTCGGCAAAAGATAATTGTCCTATTTATCTTTACAAAACTTGGTTTTATTTTTTATACAGTTTGTAATATATTATTAAAAAACAAAAGGTCACATGAAAAATACGCCGTAGTTATAAAAGGAAACACTAATCTATGTGGTTAGGGCGGTTACATGGATTAAAGATTGTTATATTCGTGGAATAGGTTCTCTTTATTTAAATCATAAATTACGCATATAATTTGGTTTTGTGAAATTAATAATTCTTTAAGCAACATATTACCTAAGAGCTACAGGTTCCGAATATATAATAGACAAAAAAGTGTTTAAATTCGTCAGGATATATTACAATACGATATTTATTAATGTACTGTCGCTATGGAGCAATAAACAACTAAAAATCAGACGTTTGCTTTCAAATAAAGTGATATTACTGAATGATAAAGCGAAGAAAAGTGAAACCCGCAAATAATATATAATTAAAAGAAAATTAAGTTAAATTACATACCTGTATCCAACATTTGACTGTTAGTGCGTGAACAATGGTTAAATAAAAATAAATCCTAAAAAAGAAAACAAACTTAAATAAAACCTAAAAGCAATACCTACAAATAAAATATGCATTTGCCAGGTGCATTAAAAAGCTGATATTACGAAGAGTGATATAATTGCTAATTAGATAAAAAAAGGAGACCGACTTACAGAGGCAGTTACTACATTCCGTAGCAATACATTGGTAGATAAGCCAACTCTCCAGCTCGACCATTGTTGACATTATTGGATGTGTTACAGGAAGGCTTCTATAGGCAGTGGTCTGTTCAAAACATCTGAAAAGAAAAAAGTTAATTAACAAAATATTTCTTTTCGAACAGACATAAATGTTGACGCAATTGGTGAATGCACAGACAAAAACATTGCTTAAGGGGACAAGTGTGCATCGTGTGACAAGTGTACACCCACCTGTTCTACCTCATTAGCAAAGATGCTACATTTATGATATTTAGTATGTAAGTATGAAAAGCAATAAAAATAATGATGTGAGTGTTGCAATGCACTACATACCAATAGAAAGTAAGGAAAACCAAAAAACAACTTTTTTCTTACGGCACAATGTAAACGTCACTGATTAATTCAAATTGAATCAAAGACTCGCGAATACTTTATTGTAGCCTCCGCGCAAATCAACAGTCTACCGCCAACTAAAGAAAACAAGATCTAAATAGTCGTTATTTCTATTAACGGAACAGCTGATTCGAAAAGTTCAGGGTTCCGTTGCGCCTTACCAAAAGAGCCGGCTGTTTCCTTAAGTGCTTCGCACACCTGGTTATCAGGTGGGGAGCGTGCCTTCTGTAACGGTCGCGTGTGGATCAAATAACAATGATTCCTTTCAAATTTATCATATTCAATATGAAAAAGAAGGATGATTACAACACGATCTTCTCGAAGTGCCTTCTTAAATCCGAATCAATTTCCAATAACATTCATTTCTATAAATACAATTTTCTTCAAATGTGGAAATTTGTTATCCGGTTAAAAGCAAGTACCTAAAACACTTTATATGGAAATACTTTGTATAAAATTTTATATTCAACTAAACAAAGACAAAGAAATGAAAAATGAATCATATAGAGTCGTTAATTATGATGCTTTGCTTTTATTATTAAGGCGACGTCATCGTATCTTGTAGTTCTGATAATTTTGTTTACTATTTATTGCCTTTTTCAATTTCAGATTTGCGATTAGCAAAGACATCAAATTTTAGTTTTTTTATTGTTATTATATTTTTACTTACTTTTTAAAAATTTGCTTTTTAAAAAAGTACTTTAACGTTCTAGGAGGAAACTGTTTATTTATTTTCTTATGACGAAAATATTTCCTCAAAATATTAAGGAAAATTTGCATGGCCTGTTTTACATCAAATCGTTCTGCCAAGTTTACATTGGCTTATGTTATGTAAAAACAGATATTGATTTATTCAGTTAAAGTAGTATTACTTGATTTGTCTTTTTACATACACTTCAGAAGGGGAGAAAATCGAATGAGTAACTCGTTCCCTTCTTATTACTCTATTCAAAAAGTAAAGCTTTTGTGTTTGCCAAGAAAACACCTGGCTGTAGCGGAAATTAGGGAAGGAATAACTTTTGTTGGCAGCTCAAAATAATTTTGAGTTTTTTTTGTAAAGAAATACTGGTAATGCCTTAACAGGCACAAACAAAGGCCCATTGGCGAAAGACTGTAACAGCATGGCTGCACTCATCAATTAAAAGGATCCCAAAATGAGATATCTTGAAACTCGGGTGAAAGCTATTCTTAAACTCCAGCGTAAACACTTCTGAGAATACAATTTTTAACTCTGAATACTTCTTGTTTTTCGTATCAAATAAGTATCTAGAAATAAATATTTTTACTGTAAATTCAAGTAACGGAAGCATAATACACTGTAATTATTTTACATCTCGCATACAAGATGGCTCTTGATGAAACCAATGTTTGTAAATAAGAACGACAAGGAAGGTCGCTCACAAAATTCCATCAGAGTAAAAAAAGCATAAAATGATTGGACGTGACAGGAGTGCGGATACGTGAGGAATCTGACCCGGTTGGTATGCGCGACCGAGAAGGCTGCCGGTGGATTACCACTGTCTGACGGTTGCGTCGCCCCCATTGATGATGATATGCATTATAAAATACATCCAGAAAGCGTTTCTGCTTTGTGTATTCTAAGTGAAAATCAATCATGTGTATATCTCTATGCACACTCAAACTGGAATACCAACTAAGCTCATAAATACGGTTATTCATCTTTTAACCACAATACCCAGGTGCTGAGGAGGCTTCATAATCCAGAATTACTATTTACTAAAATATATTCACCAAGCAGTATGATTCTTTTGTAATATTTAGAAAACTGTATAATCGCGACTGAATTTCTTTAAAATAATAAATGTTGAATCGCTCACGTAAAAGTTCAAGGAAATATAAATTGCGTGATAAAGTTCATACGTGTCTTATTAATTTAGATTATGTGGAATTTTATGTAAAATCTTATCTTCCTAGAAATAATAAAGGAAAATGGTGGTCAATTACGAACAATTCTCGTGCAAAATAAATGCTATTTTGTAATAATTTCGTTCATTATCTTTAATTGGCGTATACTGCAATCATATTTTACCCTATAAATGATAATAAGTAATTTATTGGCATTGTAATATATTCGTTTAATCACATTTTTACACGGCAATATAAACCAAAAAGTATGCCTTCAATAAATTCTAATTAAATATGCAATAATTTTGCTATAAAGAGGAAGTTAAAAAATGAAAACATTCCGAATAAAACAAATTCTAATTTTGGGCCCCGACATTTCCCTTTAGTATACCAGACCTCTTATAATTTTGATGATAAATTAAAACACAGGAAAGTCGAATTTCGCAAAATGATTCAAAAGTCTTTGGGAAATCAGTAAACTTGCTAGTTTCGCAACTATGTTTTATTTAATTTTTGTAAACTGTAGTTACAACACAAGTGTTTTCGTAATTTTCTATATCTGTTGAAACTGAAACTCTCAATACCAATCATAAAAAAATCAGAGAACTATATAAAAGAAAATTTGGTGAAGTTTTGGTCAGCACCTGCACAACAGGCGATGTCCGATATTATAAACTAACCATTACTAAAATAATAATTAATTTTTAACCTACAATAAACATAATCCGTAAAGAGGAGATAAACTTCAGCTCTTGCCAAAAACACATAGCATGACGCCTGCTCCTATAATCTACCATACTTACTCAGTTATTCCTCCATTGAGGCAGCGACTGTTGCTTTTGGTGACTGTAATGTATGAGAACGCAATCCGTTCTATTGTAGATTTTTTGAAAAGAAGATCATAAAGGTGAATATTTTAAAAAGTAATAAACAAATTTTTAATAACATTTATTTGATTGTTCTTTACATTCTCAACACATAAATAGCATTCCACGTACTGTACGCGTTCTTAAAGTTTTCTGTTTTGAATAGCTGTAGCTATTTTTTTGACACCAAATTACACAAATCATCGCAAAGGCTAGTCCGTCCTTTAATTCGTCATACCACCGAGAAATTGTTAACTGGTGTGGTGCAAAAGCAGAAACCAGCTCTGCGTGACATTGTAGTTGAGGCAATTTTCTTTTGAAAATGTTCTCGATTTAATTCCATATTCAAAAAAAAACAAATTTGGAGTTTTTTAAATGATGTCATTTTATTACCAGTTAGGTGTTGAGGAGTAGTTATAGTCTTCGTGTCTTAGATTTAAATTATGTATGTCTACCACAAGTTATTGCTGTCTAGGCCTGCTTCTCATAATTTATGAGAGATTATTTCCAAAAATAAGAATGAGACAAGAATATCTAGCCGTGCATCTTGCAACTAGTTACAAGCGAAGGGACTTTTGATACACAAAGAGAAGCGAACCCAAGGCACTACCCAGAGGAACTCCAGACGCCAACGGAGCAGGATCAAATAAAATATCACCAAGTAGGATAATACCCTGCGATCTTTGAAACATACAGATTTTTAATATATTATTATCATTCGCCATTTTTTATCCACTGCTGAACGAAGGCCTCCACCAGGTCCCATCTGTCATTATAGCGCTTTTTCTGGTTGACATTGTCGCTATTTTCTTGGTTAACAACACATATAGGCTCTCATCTGTATACCTTGCTAGGACTCCTGCCCATTTCCATCTCTTACAACTTCAACGACATATTTGGCTCTTGTTTGATCACTTGTTCAGTCGAGAAGTATTTTTATCACGCAGTGCGAGGCTCATCGTTATAGAGTTTTTGTAATTGTTTTTGAATGTATAGTGTTAAGAGTCCATGTTTTCGTGCCTATCTTCTGTGGATGTTGGGTATCACCTTGGTCTATATTACTTTGTTGCCGGCTAATCTGAACAAAGCAGTTGAGGTTCGAAGTTGATACATGCCGTACCTCATATTATGGGCGAAGTACTGTATCTTCCCGTGCGATGATAGCACCACTTTTATCCGCTTATAAGATACCTCTGGATATCCACGGCTCTAATTCTAGTCCTTATGCTGAGTTTTTGATTGCATTAGATTCCTCATTCTATTCTCCTTTGAAAGTGCATCCCGAGTAGTTTACTATTCCCACGACTAGTAAAATGGCGTTATTTGAGGTGAATGAAGGCTTCTTAAATGTTGTTAACTGCTTCGTTAAATAGATGTTCATCCACCTTCGATGTTGATATAGTATCTATATAACAGTTAGATCTCGCTGACAATGCCCAGTTGTTTTAACATAAGAATGGATAAGCAAAGAACGAGATTGAATGACATTAAGAAACATATTTAATTCATGATTCATTTAGCTATAATTTCGCGTTCTGAGTATTTTGTTGTGTCTAATTTTTTAAAATGAAGAAATCTGCGGTCGAGGTTCAAAGAATGCTCTCAAATACTAATGACGAGAGCGTCGTGAGTGGTTTCAAAACTTCAAGAACAGAAGGTTCTCACAAATTGGAAGTATTACTTAATGAAGACTCGAGCCAAACACAAGAAGAATTGGCAGCAATATTAGTAAAGGCCTCAAAGCCATGGTAATGATTCAGTGACAAGGAAGTTGGGTGCCGTAAGAGTTAAAGCCGAAAAATGTTGAACGGCGTTTGAGGACAAAAATGGGTCCATTGCGAGAAGCTTCCCTGCCATGTTGTCACATCTACGGCTATACCGAATATTCACAGCTCCAAGATGATCTACATTTGATGAGACCAGCTTAGAGTAGTGTATTATGAGCTGTTAAAACCCACTGAAACAATCACAAGTGCTCTGTATCGAAAGCCATTAATGCGTTTGAACACTGAAAGAAAACAAATGAAAAAGTGATTTTGCAAATTGACAATGCTCATGTTGCACAACCCGTTAAAACGTACTTGGAAACGCTAAAATGGGAATTCGTACGTCAGCCACAGTATTCTTCACATAAAATACTACAATCGCAGCTGATGTCAATCATATTTTTCTTTCCTCTCAAATATACCCGCCAGTTGCTTTTGACCTAAGCCGGTTTTATGCCACTAATATTAAAAATCTTTAACAAATATCATTCTGAAGAACGTCATATAACTATAGTGTACCTCAAGGGTCCCTGGTCTAGAGTTGCAGTTCTTAATCGTAGATTAAATTTGTCATGTTTTGCTTCCAATATTTTAATTTTAACGCACTTATCTTGTATCCATTTTCTTTGCCGTTTTTATTGATGTTTTTATTTTATTCCACATTTCTATTTTTTCTATTTACAACTACACATTTGATTTCTTATTACTCTTTGTTGGCTATCTGCTAACTATCTCCACGTGTATAGCCTTCTTGGTTGTAATTTGAAGTAAGTGGTCATTATTGACAGTCTATCAGAAACTGCGTTTCCATTGTAATTTCTTGAGAAATATTTATAAGTTAGCCAAATTGAAAAAAATAAGTTTAATACTGTTATTCGAAGTTTTCGAAAAAGTACCGCTTGCTACAAAAAAAAAAGAGAGAGAAAGGCAGCTTCAGCCCAATTAACACAAAAAACGAATACTCTAATAAAAGTAATATAATAATAATAAATATTGAATACTAATTATATTTATAAGCCTAGTTCAGTGATTCTTATTTTCCCATTTCTGTTTTCAGTGTAAATGGATGAAGAACTGATAGATTATTCTAGCGAGGAATCTCTTTACCAATATTTTGAGGACGGTTCGGATGTGGAAGACCATGTCTCATCTGACGAAGAAGAGAAGGATGAATATATAGTAATTGATGATGACGATTCAGAAGTTGACACCAATACGTAAATTTATGAATTGCCAAGTGGAATGCAATGAAATTGCACCGACCCGCTTCCATCTAGTGTATCAAATGCGCCAATAATTTCCAAACTCAAAGGAAAAACTATGTATTGCGAGACAAAAAAAGATTTCTTTGAACTTTTTATTACTAATAAAATGATAGATACGATACTCAATCAAACAAATGAATATTTGAGCAGGAAAAATAATCAACAGAAATTATTATCAAGGAAAGAATTATATGCGTTTTTCGCCATTCTTCTAGCAGCTGACAAGAATAGCGGGAGAAAACAGCACCTTAGCGAGCTCT
>JAUIMW010000937.1:0-14327 GCA_033557785.1 Enochrus cinctus
AAAATATATAACTTGTATGCGACTTAAGTGTGAAGTTGGCTGTAAAATATGATTAGCTCTATCTGTTGGGAAAAAAAACGAAATTACTTTCCGAACAACCGAATAGCTTGTGCATTCACACAACACAAACGTGAAGGTGAAAATTTCTAAATGTGTCTGGTATTCAAAAAGCTAAAATTTCAGTTTGGGCTGTGTACATTTTAATGTACAAATACCTAATCACTTGGTTCCAAGCAAGGCAAGTGGCAACTTTTAAGAATTGTAGCTGCTGTTTTATTGACATTCGCTCTGCATATGACAAGGTTGATCATCTGATACTTACAAAAGTGTTCTCTTTTCATAACCTTTTTAATTAAACAAAAAATGAAATGATTACTGTAAAAAAATTCCTGCATAAATTTACCTTTCTGTATCTCCAGAAAAAAAACTAAAGTAATGATATTTTCAAAAAGAAGAAACGTTTCCCTCAACTCCTAGATAACCAACTAAAAGAGGTAGTAGGTATGTTACTTGGGATGACATCTGGCTGAAGAGTCCCATATAACCCACCGCTGTCAACATCTTCGTCAGGAATACCCGAAAGCTGGGGTAATCGTAACAGGTTACATTTTAAATTTAAAAGAATTTAAAGAATATAGCTTTAGTAGGGGCAATAGCAATTTGTACTTCGGAAAATTACAGTAAGGGTATACCGACGTTGGGAGCAACACGAAAGAGACAGATGATACTGTTAATAGAATACCTATATAAAGGAGATAAGTATATATAAAAGAAATAATTACAAAAAATAACATGTTTTTCATATAATTACCTAGTTTTTTCTTTCAAAAACCTAAAAACGACACTACACTAAATACCAAGTTGCATAATACTTCGACAAGTATTGGATAATATCAGATTTCTGGTTTAAGTTACGTGCGACGGTTTTATGTGCCGGGTCATTTTACAAAACTCCTTGCATAAGCTCCTTGGGGTAATCAGCTGGAAAATCCGCATTTGCTGCGTTCTATCGGAAAGAAGCTCTTGAGCAATTATGGAGAGTCCCACCGTTTCTCACACTTTCCACCCTGTGGCATGTGGCGCACCGGTTGCACTTGGGATGCTGCTGCGTCTCCATAGCTACACCGTTCATATATACGTCGGCGTCGCGACGCTCTGTTCATTCAGATGCGCGCTTTCTACGATCGCTGATCGCTCTTGGTGAATTTTTAGAGATAAAATCCGTGGCTGCACGAGTTTTAAAGTGAACACAAAAGTATTGTTCAGTGACTGTTCGAATTAAACAAACTGTGAAGCGATTTTTAAAAACATTTATCTGTTTAAAAGAAGTTGTTTTTTAGTTGGAAGTAATCCTCTTTCTGAGGTGAGATTTTTATTATTATTTAATTAGTTTTTTTTTAATTAATATTTGAATTTTTCAACTAAAATTTAGATTTTTTTTGCATTTAGCTGAATGAAATTAAAAATATGTATATCCTGTACCCTAAATTACTTCTAACATAGTAACAAATTTGTTTTTCGATATTTTAATAATTGTTTGCGCTAGATTATGCCTCGATTAAAATAACGTTTTCGATAAACACATTTTGCGATACTCTGCTAAATAATTGATATATTACATTGTTTTGGATAAAATGCTTTGTACAAAAGTGAATTTTGATAACAATATAAAATTCATTACTTTGTGATGAGCAAAATAACATATTAGGTAAATGTATGTTTTAGGTGAAAGGTCAAAACTTTAATATTACTGAAAACTTCCTCCGCACGGTTTTTTCTGTGCTCATCTGGGAAACGTAGGAGTTTAGAACTTATTAACGCGAGCCTGGGGTTTCAACAGGACATTTGTTTGTTGAAAGGTCGTGCACCTCGCCCACAAAAGAGTTTTTATGCAACAGTTTCATTCAGAGGGAGAGTTTTTGACAGTGCAAAAAGACCCAAAAATCATTGAAGTATTGGTGCTGATAAAGTTAATTGAACATGGCTGTTATCCTCAAGCAAACTACTTCTGAAGTAAACAAACAGTACGTTTCGATTATTTCTACTGCGTTGGTTGCGAGCAATCCTTCTTGACAAACAATGCCAAGAGTAATAATTTTAAAGCTTCTTGCCTGTCGACAAAATAATAAACTTTTTCAATAAAAGAGACGTAACACATTTAAGTTAACAAATTGAAAATATTGTGCAACTTCTTTTGTTGTCACGGCTGCTGCATTTATGCCTTCGTTATAAATAGAAAACGTAGAAAACAACTTCGATTAACCTCTTTAGCAGGAGGATGGGAATACACCAACCGTTGATGGCGACATAAAAATATGATAAATGATCGATTCTCAAAATTTGACATTCAAAAAATTTTCAGCTGCAAAAGTATTTATTTATCGAAATGATCTATGTGCCTCCAACTGTCCAAAGAAGATTCGTTAATTTTAAGCAAATGTAAATAAATTTGTCGCTATTGGAATTCAGAAAATTTGCTGTCGAGTAGTCGCGCAGAGATGACTAATGGCATTTTCACTCCGACCAGGTTTCAGCTGTGTAAACTGGTGTAAGGCATTCCTCGTTCAGAAAAGATAAATTACTGTTCTTCCCAAAGGACATTTCCAATCGATTTTTTGAATCTACATAAATGGGACAAGCACCAATTTAATAAAAAGGACTTTAATAATAAAATGATTTAATAAGCTTGTTCGAGCGAGTTTCTTACGACTTCGCGACTAATAATAGGAACCAACTCTTAAACAAAGTATAATTTGATGGCATACGTTATTTTCCTTGAGAAATCCTTGATGCGTTTTACGGTTATGCATCAATAAAATTTTACAAATAGCTAAACAATACATCTTTATATATGTACGAGGCCTCCAAATTTTTGGATATTGCGAAACTTACTTCAAACTATTTGGTAAAGCTCAGGAGAATGTTAAAACCGCGCTAGTATCGAGCTACAGTTGCTCTGCGACACCGCTACAACTGACCGAACTTGTTTATAAAACAACCGTAAAACTAAAATAATTCTCATTCATCCGGAACAGAAGGAACCTGGAGTTATAACCCATAAATTTTGTTAGCATACCTCGGAATGCGAATCACTTTTGAGTTCCAACAAACGAGCAATTGAAATGCCTATCTATTCAGTAATTTTCTCCTGCCTACAAACATAAATAGAATGGGGGCTTCGGTTTCCTAGCCGGAACAATGTCGGCTCCAAATTTAAACTCTGGATGGCTGGAATTCTTCCGAAAGTGTTAATTGGGATGCGTTAGTGTTTTTTATAACATTTTGGTTATCCGAATCGCCGTACTACGGACGCTACTAGCGGCGACGCGACGGGATGGATTCCGAAGTCTTCTATTTTGGCGACGCTTCTCCGACACCCGGCGCCTCACGAATCTTTCAAGTGGGCGATTAATATGTATGTTGAGTTGGACGTCTATATAAACCAAAGTTCAACACAATAATTCATTGGTAAAATTAAAAAAAAAATACATTTCGATTTTACCTTATATTTATTGTACATAAAAACGTGTATATTTAAATCCCTTACGTAAAACAATTTAAAAAAAACGGGAAAGTTGATCGCAACTTTTCGAAAAGGAATATTAAAATGTGCATCCCGTTATTTCCGAGGACTGACTTTGTGAATGTACGAGATGCGTTCACTTTGCGGTTTGGTAACCTCAGGACAAGCCAAGTTTATTTAGATTCTTGCACCGTCAAAAGTCGTAAACGTTAACACAGATCTTTTGGGCATTTCTACATCGGTGTTGATATTTAAGATGTTGATGAACCTCTCATAAAGTTGTCGACTGAAATAGAATGCATCGTCCCACATCGGTATTTCAAATCATTTTTAAACATTCTTTATCGGTTTCCATTCTTGTGTGAACGACACATAAGTGATCTTTGGGAACATTGAAGCTAATTTTAAAAAACAAATTTAAAAAAAAACAGTGAAAATAGTCAAAAAGAGTATACAAAAATAAAAAACGGACACGAAAAATGTCCATCCACAATTATGAATTAATGATTTATGTACATAAAAATTTAAAAAAAATGTATTTTTTATGTTTTTACAGAAAATGAAGACGGAGGATATACCAAAAGTGCGGATAGCCGTCATAGGAAAGAAAAACGTAGGCAAATCAGGTAAATATTCCACATCATTTTTTTCTACTTAATATTGTTTGAATAACATTGTTTTCGTGTGGAGTCAACCAACTCTACGAAAAAAGAAACTTAAAAAAAATCGATCAAATGTGCGAAAAAGTAGCGTAATGAAAAATTATAAAAACCTATATTACTGCGTTTGTCGATATTATGTAAATGCGACGTAGAATGTCAAACAATAGGGCTTTTTTCAAAAAGGTGAACAATAGTGTAAGAACGAATTGAGGGGCTTCAGGTGAACTTACTTTATTTTAAACTTGTACGATTTCTTTCATTACTGATCTTGTGAAAGAGAAAAAACTTACATTATATTAAATAAAAAATTGTAAACGATTTTTAGGCATTGAAATTACATAAAATAGCGTTTTTTAATGAAAGCAAATTAAATTTTCTTTTTGAAAAATTCCTGACCATCCTTAATTAGGGAAATCTTTGTGCTGTCTCGTTTGAAAGAAAAAAGGTAACCTACTTTGTGCGTCTCGTTACGTTTTCTTTGTGAGCTTAGTTTGATTAAAAATAAAGAGTTGAGACAACGGACGCTCGTTTATAAAAAATTGAGGAGCAAGGTCTTGCGTGCGTGCATTCTTGCAATCAAATTTAAATTTAAACTTTTGTAAACTTACTATTATGAGTAAATTGCGCGCGTCAATATTTCGGAATCTATTAATAATTTTGTAGAAATCGAAAATCAAGGCGCATTCCGCGCACAAATAAACATTTAAGGGCGAGTTTTACTCAGGGATAAACTGTCGACGTATTTAACAGTATGTTTGAATCGAAATGAGATAGTGCAACTGTTTTGAAACAGCAAACATCTAGGTTATTCCAGTCAATAAAATAAACCCTCTCGGGGTATATTGTCCTGGTGCGAATTGCTGAAACTGCCAAGGACGCTACGCTGAAATGATTCATGATTTCAGTAATGTTTCGTGGGAGCGTTAGAAGCGGTGCTTGTTTTCCTTCGTGCAAACACGATTTTGTTATTTTTATTTTTATTGGCAGAAACCTCAAAACATTTTTTTTATGTACATATACAAAAAAATTGGATGTTTAGTAGTTTGGTGCTCAGTTGTTTGTCTTTTGTATGTCAAATATAGTAACATAATATTAAAATGAGTAACGCGTATCAAAAGGGTATCGAACGGAATTTTTTCAAATTTATTTTTAGCAGTGGAATTTTAAAAACGGCATCGAGCCATTTTGCATAATTTATTATAAATACAAGGAGGTGTATTCGCACACCTATGAGTCTAAAATTAAGCCAGGAATCACCCAGCGCGCGAAAGTAAACTTTTAGATAAATAAACGTCTATATTGAGAGATGTTTTCAAAATGTAATCACTTGTTGGATAATAACTTTTAAAATCGCTTAGTTACGACGGTGACCTTATGGGAAAATATTGTTTTTCCGTTTACAGTACAAAATATCGTAAAACTGTAAAGTTTCTAGAAAACATCATTAATGTGCTCATAGAGCAGAATCGTTGGCACTGAAATTTAGTTTTTCATTTTCGATTCATGAAATTAGTTTTGCGGAAATGAATAGGTTTATTTTTGGGGGTGACTCTATAAAAAGATTTACTTCTCTACTTTACTACTCTTCTAACTTATTCAGAATTATCTATAAATTTCTCAGGTGCAATATATAAGAGTTTTTTTGTTTTGTTTCAGCTTTAACAGTACGATACCTAACTAGAAGATATATAGGAGAGTATAGAAGCAACACAGGTAAGCTTTTTTATATTTTTTTTTGCTGTTTCAAACCTTAATTTTCGAATGTTCCAATACACATAAAATGTATTAATAATGTGACTTCTGCACAAAAAATAACATTTTGTAAACAGGACCCAATGAATATACAAAAGCTAAAACGTGAATACGTTAATAGACCCAATCGATAATTGAAATTTTGTTTTCCAGCCAAAATTAAATCGTCTTTTGATAGACATGTAAACAAAGGGTTTAAAACCTTTATAAACACTCTTTCCAAAAAAGTCTAATACGCGCAATAACTCTAATTACATCTAAACGTTTTAAAATAAGATAAAAACTTGTATACGCAGTTTTCTGAAAATTTTGAGTTTAAACCAACGGCACTAGACTAGAAACGACGCCAAACCGTTAGATTGACTTATATATAGAGTGCGGTGTCCTACAATGCAAGAATGTTTAGACACTCCCGGTTAGTTTACAGCGAAATTATCAAACGACGATCTGCAGGTGTGACGGTAATACATAAACACAAATGCAGATGCGTCTGGACGCCTGAAGTAACCACATCCTCATACATTAGCCCAAAAACCAACACTCGAAACTAGAACGCAGCGAACCGATGTTTTTTCCTTAAGACATAAAAACGGAATTTCGAAAGCAAACGTACGCTAGGTTTATTTTGGCAATTTAGTTTTGCCCGCGACGCCATCCGTACATCATCGCTTATTGATAAACATCAATAGATCGATGGCCAAAGTCCGCTCTCTGGCGGAACATCAACGGAATAGGCATCGTCGCATCGCGCCCAACGCTACCCCGAGTTGACCAAGACATTGGAAAATTGTAAACAGAGTTGCAGCTGAAAGTTTTTATAACTTGGCGTCACCGTGTGACGTCCGCACCCGCGTCATGACTCCACTGAATTTATTTTCGTTTAAGAAAATTAAACCCGAAGATGATACATAGCTGTAGAACGCTGCCTTCCTAATAGATAATAATAAATAGTCTAATTTTGATTCAACAACAATGTGGTTGGAATTTCGCATTGCCTTTTAAGTCTGTGTTTGTTTTTATTCGCCAGTGGACGTTATTTGTAATTCAATAAAATGTTCTCACTTTTGGAGATTATATCGGACGATGTGGTATTACGGATTTTTTTTTTTCAAATTCCAGACACCTGAGCTAATTATAAAAATGTTTTCATTTGGTAAATTCAGAGTCGAAGAAAGTCGTTATGGCGTTTGAAAAAAGATGTTTACATTTCTTTAAAAAAAAATTTTTTCATTTTAATGAACCGAAATTAAAAACCGATCAATATCGGTTTGAATTAGTACCATCTCATTTTCCTTATAATGTTCGTTAATCTAGATTAAGAAACATTTAAAGCCCTTTTTAATTGTTCAAAATGATCTTCTCACGATATCTAGATGGTCTAGTTATAGCTTGATATAAATTAAAATAAAACTGCATATGCAAGCCCTCGCAATTCAATTTACTAATATCTGCTTCGCTTGGTATAAATATGTTAAAATATAGCTGCGTTTGCTCGCTGATTTGGGCAACTCAACGACAAAAATTTATTGATATCTGCTTTGCTTAGTATAAACAAATGTAATAAAAATCTAAAATGCTCACAGCTTCGCAGAAGCAAGCCATCACAATTCAATTTTATTTCTTAATCACTGTTCAACAGATTTCTTCATCAAAAGAACAAGAAAATAGAATAATTCAGAAAATTCAGTTGTAAAACGATTATTTTCTTATTTTTCTTGTTTCTCATGGTGGAAGTTTGTCACTCTTTACCTTGTCAAGAATTCCATAATATTTTTCAGAACAAAACAGAACTTTATTGCATACTATTACTAAGAATAAATACGCAATAAAGTCTGCTATCTAATTTTATAAATTGCTTGTCATTTGGAGAAATTTAAGAAAATGTCTGTTTCTGTTTTGACAGCACGAATTCTAAAAATGTTTGTACGTCAGTACAAATTATATAATCGGCTAAAGCGTTTGAAAGTAGACTTCGATAATATTGAATAACAAAAACAGATCCCTGAAAGACAACGTCGTATCGGTCGATCGCATTTTTTTATTTTATCTAATCGTAGGTACATTGGAAACCGTGACGCACTTGTTTACCCCAAACAACAATTGAATCTACGCAAAGAAATCTTGATTTGAGCAAACATCCGCAATTATGACGTAAATATGTGTATTGCTTGCATTATATTTTTAAATCCTGCTACTAAAGAATTTTAATGTTTTTTTTTTATAATTATTTCACATTAAAATTTTGGTAAATATACAATTGAAAACAAATTGTATAACAATTATTAAAGACGCTGTTTTTCAAATTTTAAAATATTGCTGTAGGTACTTATTACTATTTTCATACCTACAAGGAGAATGTATTATCAAATCATCCATAACATTTTTCTCCAGTCTAGAAATACACAAGGTCGGTTTTTTTCTAGCATTGTTTGCATCAGCAGTGTTAACATATAAAAAAGCGGCACGCAAGGTTACTACATTGAGAAAAAGAAATATTTATATATTTGAGTACCTTTGGCGATTAGTAAAAGCAAAAAAACAAACGTTTTTCAAGTTGTTTCATACATGCCTACGTTTATGTTTACATAATAATTACTCGTGTCTTCCAATTGTTATTAGAGCTTTTTATTTTTAAGCATTATTCTATAAATGAACTAGAAAAATCGATACTATAAGAACACTTGCCAACCATAATATTTACATTATTTTACAATATTTCTCCCTCATAATTGTTACTACGTCCAGAAAAAGAAATATTTTTATATTTAAGTACCTTTGGCGATAAATGAATGCAAAAAATAAACGTTCTTTTATTAATACCTACGCTTATGTTTACATAATTATTACTTATGTTCTCCAATTGTTACTTTTAAACAGTATTCTATAAATGAACAAGAAAACTAAGAAAGACACTTAACAATCGTAAAATTTACATTATTTTACAATAATTCACCCTGCTATTTGTAGTAACTTTTTAAACAAATAAAATAATAAATACGAAAACTGAATTGGAAAAGGTCAAGTTTTATAACGAATTTTCCTGTCAGAGTTTATTGCACAAGAGGATGTTGCATGAAAAAAAAAATAGTGTGCTGCAATTTTCTAGTTTACTCCACGTGTCGCGAAGGACATCCGTGTTTTGCTGTCATATGCGCCTGTCAAAGCCGAAGCGCCGAAGGCATCATATGCGACATTGTATTGCCAATCATTTTCAGCGTCAAATAACAAGATGAAACGCTTCGCTCCTTATTATTTTTCATAATTTATAATAACTGGTTTTGATGTTCTCACTTGATGCGATGCTCTATTCTTCTGGCGGTTCTTGCGCAAACCCAAATATTTAGAAATTGTACATCAAGTTGGCCGAATTTTCGCGTGTATCTAGATCGAGAAGGCGCAAGAATTATTTGGTCAAGGATTTCTGTAGATGCAATTTTTACGCGTTCAATTAAGCAATGAATGATTTATTGAGTGTACTTTGCGAAAACAACAAAATTTCAAAAGCTTTAAAAGATCGATGGCCGGCATCCGAGTGCGCTCTTTTTATTTATAGGAGTTTCAAGAGGGTCCAAGAAAAAATCCAAATAGAATATGTGGCATTTTTCCAAAGAAAATTCGCGTAACAGGTGAAATTTTGCGAAATCTAAACAATCTGCCCGACAATAAATTTTGGGGTCTAAGCCCATACTTGATACAAAAATATGCCCTCTAAAGATAACTCGATGTAGAATGCAAAGAAAACAAAATAGTTAGACGCAGGATAGTCTAACTAGCTTTAAAAATATCCCTATCTCTGTCCAAACACAAATTGCATCACGTCTAGTGTTTCTTTTGCCAAAGGACGAGTCCAATCGTTGAACTAGGTGACTAAGTATTTGAGAAGTCATTAAGACCTTCGTGTTTGGTGTCTTTTAACGAGGAGGCATCTAAATTTAATGGCTTATCTTCCTGCATTCCTAGCGAGAAATGAACTGTCATAGGCATCCTAATTGAAATTAAATGCGCCAGGAAGAAAAACATAACACGTATAAGTGAGGAATTTTGGCCGATTCCTACTCATTTTCAAAAGCTCTATCTAACATAACACATTTATCATGATTGTGCGCCATTATGCATTCTTATTATCATTATTTTTGGACAGGTGACCTTCACGTGAGAATAAAAAAGTACGCAAAATTTCTAAAAAAAGCCTGCCAAAATTCTTGGTAGGTTCCATTCAGACGATAAAATGTTCTAAATTAAATCATATTAATGTGAAAAAATACTGTTAACGTATTTTTTGCGTGCCCAAAAAGCCGTAGGACGTGATTTTCGCAAGGAAGTTGTATACGACTGAACGACGCCTGCCAAGTTCCTTTCGCAAAGACAGGATACATAAAATTTTAAAATAGGCAATTTTTATGACTTTTATGGGAGCTGTTTAATTCAAGGGAATTGGCTCAACTATTGATTTTATATGCACTATTTAACGAACAAATTATTAAAATACTTTTTAATATCGCACCTTAACTACACACAAGCCCATTTGGGCTTAGAACAATTGCTTTCTTTCCAAATTTTTAATTTTTTTAACTGTTCCGCCAAAGCTCATTATAGCAAAAAGTTCCAAATATAAACCAGAGAATTCAAAACACGCATCTTCACCAGCTCATGTCGGGATTATTGCAGACGATATGTTTTGTTTTGTTTCGTGTTCCCAGCTTGAGTCACCTAAACGCGCAAACTTCCACGCTAGAATTACATGACGTGGCTGGTTGCCAAGATTCGAAAGTATGTGGAACAATCGAAAAGTACTTTTGAAACCAGCAATTTTAGTTCAAGTCTGTTGCTAAGCCTTTAATTAGAGTTACGTAAAACGTCCCTTTTGTTACAGATCTCCTCTACCGACAAACGCTGACGGTGAACAACTCAACCTTGGACGTGGAGGTGGTTGACGTTTGCAGTTGTGATTTAGAATTGTTCCCAGAAGAAGCCATATATTGGGCCGACGCTTGTATTGTCGTCTATGACATCACTTCCAGGAGTTCCCTGACACACGCCGCTGAATTGCTCCAAAGGGTCCAACAAATTAGAAGCCAGATGCTTTTAGTTCTATTAGGAAATAAATGCGACCTCGAACATTTAAGAGAGGTAAGTCTCCATCATTGCGTTTAATCGGTCATCCGCGTAACCAGCTCCTCTGTTAAGTTATAGAATCAATGAATCAAAGAACAGTAAATAGAGTTCTGCTGAACCAATACGCAAAATGTATAAATAACCTCCCATTCAAGAATTCCGCCTGGTGGTTCAGACTCTGACCATACGTAAAATTGTCAGCATCGAACGTTCAAACGCTGTAATCCATTTAAATGACAGAATTGCAACATTCGGCTCGTGGCTGGATCTGCCAATTTTTCACTCAGTTGTTCTTGTAAAATAAATAATGGTTACAAAATGTCATTCGCCGGTATTAATCTTGATCTAAAGGAGATTTACTTTTGATATTTATTGGAGTCCTCACTTTAGGTTTTGCAAGGTTTAATTTAAAGCCTCTAGAATTTATAAACAACATTCCTAGACGATACTTAACGTTGGTCTAGCGTTTTCGTTTATAGATGACAACATATCTTTCCGTTACTAATTAGAATTGATAGAATGTTAGATTAGTATTTTTTTCGTTCCCGGCTTCAGGAATGTGCCAATTGTCTTGTGCTCTTAGAATTAGTTTTATGCATGTGGCATACGTTTTTAGATAAATATTTTGCTATGTATACATCATAGCAACGTAAGTCAATGTAATAATAGATAGATTACGAAGATGCTTAAAATTACTTTAAAATCTTCATGTTTTATCTTTAACATCATAATTTTTGCATGGAGAAAAAAATATTATATATTACATGGATTACAACAATTTTAAACTCTGCTCGAAATGAAGCCTTACTACTCCTAATAATATAATTTGCTATTGAGAGATGTTTATATCCATGAACGCTTTGAAATCATAATATATCCACACGTGGGAAACAATTACATTAAATTCGCACGGGATGAAATAATTTACTACAATTTGAACATGCACTTCCAGCCTAAATTAGGGCGCATAAAACTGTATTTAATTACTTGTGGGCCTTATGCACGTGTGTGATCTAATAATGCACAATTAACCCTTTTTCAATTACCTTTACTAAAATATCCACCAACTCGGTTCTAAATTTGAAATTACTATTTATAGTGGAACTGCAGGATATTTTGTCTTTATACTCAATCAGGTTTTAAGGCGAGATGTGCCCGTTCCATCGCCCTATCCACAATTAATGATCCTTGATTAGTCTTTTGAGCCTCGAAAATTTTGGCTGGCTTTGAAAAAACAAACTGAAGAGTTTTTATAGTGTACTAATGTACTATAGATGAGTACAAGTAACTTAATAATTTATTTTGTTATATTTATTTAAAGAATATATTACAATGACCACCAATTCATTACAGGTGCTCAATGTATGAACGGCGAGCGTCTTGTCCTTGAGCTAACATAAATAAATATCCCGCAGGGATTCAGTAAAGTCGTCGGTCGTTCGGCAAGCACACTCTATTTTTTCTCAGCTCTGAAATACCACAGCTTCTACGCGACAGATTTATCTTTTCCGAGGCGGAAAATATGACCGTAAACCGAAATGTGTTACATCAGAGGAAAGAATGTATTTCTTCGAGAACAGGGTAAACGACCTTTCTTGACACGTTAAGTTTTCATGCGAAAATCCCCCCTAGTTTTCACTAAATTGATGTAAACTTTGGAAATATAAAGATTGAATTTTGAAAATAAATGTGCTCCGAAAAACATATTTGATTACGTTAATTAAAAATGTTGCGATTTACAATCATAAAAAAAGATTTTCGATTGGGGGAAAACTACATAAAAAATTGAGCAGCGTGAACTAATTAAGAAAGTCGTGTAATTTCAAATGAACATTAAAAACGAAAATTTCTCCGAAAATCACACTGAACGCGTTTCTAATTACAGTCGAAAATGGGTCATAATTAAAATTTTTGAAGCAGGTGTGTCTACCTCTATTTTTTCTCTAGACACCGACCTAATTATCAGACTCCCCTTTTCTTGAAAACACGTGACATCCAATTTATTCCCAGCCAACAAATATTCTTTTACAATTTAGCACAAGGCTACCTTTCAAAACTCATAATTTCTTTTTTGTTTCAGGTCGAGGAAATAGAAGGCAGAACCCTTGCCGTGCAACATAGCAGTCAATTCTACGAGGTGTCTGTGGCAGAGAACAGCCAATCCATCTACACTGCTTTCGACATGGTGTTAAGTGAATGCAGAGCCCTTCAAGCAACGCAGAAAACTAGGAAATTTTCAGTGTCGAAAATGATCGGCACCCTTATAGGTAACACTAATGGAAAAGTTACTCCAAATACTAGTCAAGGTGGAACCGTGGTTGTATGTCACAAGTCTGATTTATACAAGTCTAGAATATTAAAAAGGCGACAGAACTTCATCGCTACAGCTTCTCTATGACTGTCGGAGAGTTCCACTCAAGAAGGAACTGCCCGCTGAATATTTCATTTTAAAGCATTTCCTCGATTGGAAAAGTTTTCCTTTTGATAGAAATGGATATTGAAAACAAGCTTTTATATTTGTCAACATTGATAAATTGTAAGAAGCTAAGGGTGTGAAAGCTTATTCAAAAATGTTTCGAACCGAAAGAACATAGAGAAACATTTTTGCCTTAAGGAAGATAGGAAAACCAGCAGAGAAATTTTCCAAGTAGGAAAAGCAAATGATCAAATTGTCTCAATTTTTTTTATCTAGATAACTTTTGTTGTCAGATTTTTATAATGAATATTCCAGTTTTATGGAATAAAATTTTTAATATTTTCTTGGTATATTTTCATAAGGCTTGGCCCTATTTTTAGTTTTAAGATTGTTGTTGTATAAGCATTGGACATAGAGATTTTATTTGGAAAAGTATTTTTTTAAACCTTCCACGTTGTGTAACAAAAACCAAAACATTTACTTTATCTTTTAATCTGGTTGTTTTTGTTTTCAAGAAATTTTACGATTTTTCACAAATAAAATCTAATTATATGCTAACAGACACTTTGCATATGTTTGTTATCTCACGTCCAATATTCATACTTACTTGCAAAACATGATAGCATATCAAGTTGTATGTACATGTTCAAATTATTTTTCTTTGGACTTTTTCAAATGTACAAATAGGAAATTTTACGATTTAATTTGTTTTATTTATAGCTCTATTTGTTTCTTCTTACTGTTAAACTATTAAGAAAGTTTTTAGTTATTTAATCCATAAAGTCATAAATGATATAGTTTGAAATTAAATTTGTTCTTATATAATGATTATATTATTATATATATATATATATATATA
>JAUIMW010000938.1:0-14327 GCA_033557785.1 Enochrus cinctus
GAAATACGTCTTCTGGCACTCAGAGCAAATTTCATCGTAAGCTGTGCAAAAGGTGTAATCGTTCCTGTAACTACAATAAAAATATTGCTGTTCACATTCATCCTTGGGCAATAACTCTAGTCTATTATTAAGGGTTAAAACTGCGCATTGGACTTCTGCTGGTATTTGATCGATAGGATCATCATGGAGAACAAACCTTCCATTGAAATAATAAGGACCTCCATAAACAAAAATGTAAGATTTTCCTAATTTTTTGATAGGAAGAACTGTAGTTCCTGTGGGCATATTCCAATTAGGAGGAGCTTCTTCCTTGTAAGCACATTTTCCTATTTGATAGTTATCATTGGCACAGACGTCATTATAATTCAAAGTGAACCCATTAGGACACGTTAGAGGCTTAAAAATTATTTTTTTATTATTATTTATAGTCTTTTTATCTTTCTACTTACACCCATTTGCAAAATGGTGCTTTTGCTGCTCCAGAATAGCAAATGGAAGACATAACAGCTGTACGTAAAGGAAAACATTATGGAACTGAATTGATTTAATTCAATTTTGCTTGTAATCTCTGGACTTGCACACATTTTAATTATTAATTTTTAAATATTGATCTAAAGCTTTTCTGATAACACTTAATTTAATTTGTTTCGCTCTCGAAACTAATTTATGTAAATTTATATTAATATGTAAACATTTTCAAAAATTGTCGCCAAACGAAGATAAATTGTAAATATCTTCCAAACCACTCGAGTTATGAGCTATCAGTACATAGATGAAAGAACACCTGAAGGACATTCCATGTCCCCCTGACTCCCTGGTGCTCCTTGTACAATATTTATATTCTTTTGCAATAAAGAATTGTTAACTGATTTTTAATTATAAAAGGAGAAGCACCAAAGGGTCTGGGGGACATTAATAAAGAATTATCTTGATTTTTAGGACATTCAATGGAAGTACGTAGAAGGCAGTGCACTTGGAGGACATTCCATGTCCCCCAGACTCCCTGGTGCTCCTTCTTTTATTGTAAAAAATCAATTTGTACCTCTTTATTGTAAAAGAATAAAATGTTGTAAAAAAGGAAGCACCAGGGGATCTGGGGGACATGGAATGTCCTCCGGGTACTCGGCATTCTAAGTTCTTTCTTTTTTTTAATACATACATTAATAAAGAATTATCGAGATTTTTAGGACATTCAATGGAAGTACGTAGAAGGCAGTGCACCTGGAGGACATTCCATGTCCTCCAGACGTTTTACCAATACGTTTTACCAATACAAATAGAGAACGTAAACTTTCGAGTATCTGTAGAATATTCCATGTCAATAAAAAGTTCACCAGGAAGTCTGAAGGACATGGAATGTCCTCCAGGTACTCGACATTCTACGTTCTCTATTTGTATTGGTAAAACGTTAGTAAACAAAGAATTATTAAGATGTTTAAGACATTAATTGAAACTACATTGACAGCAGTGTACTAGGAGGACATTCCATGTACCTCAGACCTTCTGGTGCTACATTGTTAAAAATCAGTTAATTATTCTTTATTGTAAAAGAATAAAAATTTTGTAAGAGAAGGAGCAGGGGAAAATAGAATGTTCTCCAGGTGTTCAACATTCTAGGTTTTTTTATCGGTAAAACATAAATAAATAAAGAATGACTAAGACTTTTAGAACATTAATTGGAAGTACGTAGACTGCAGCGCACCTGATGGTCTCTTTTTTATTTGAAAAAAAACAGCTAACATTGTTTTGTTAAAATTGTTAAAATAGAATAAAAAATACACAAAAAATTACATCAGGCGGTCTGTGGGACATGGAATGTCCTCCAGATACTACATTCTTTTTTTTTTTCATTTAAATGGTTGAACTTGGAAGACATTCCATGTCCCACAGACCCCCTGGTGTTCCTTTTTTTATGTAATCTTTACTTAATTTCAAAACAGGGATGTTTACTGATTTTTGACAATAAAAAATCTGGTGGAAATGGAATGTCCTCCAGGTACTAAACATTCTAGTTTTTTGTTCTTTTAAATGGTTTAACATAAATAAATAAAGTATTGTCTAAATTTTTCAAACAATAAATGAATTATCAAGATTTTTAGAACATTGATTGAAACTACGTAGACGGCAGTGCACCTGGAGGACATTCCATGTTACCAGGCCTCCTGGTGCTCATTCTTTCATTATTTAAAAATCAGTTAATAACTCTTTATTGTAAAAGTATAAAAATGTTGAAAAAGAAGGAGCACATAGAAAGATTGTAGAATGTCGAGTACCTGGAGGACATTCTATTTCTCCCAGACCCCCTTGTGCTTCTTCCATTTAAATGATAATTAAAAAATAAATAAATAAAGAATAATTAAGATATGTAGAACATTAATTGGAAGTACGTAGTCAGCAGTGTACCTGGAAGACATTCCATGTCTCCCAGCCTCCCTGGTGGTGTTTTTTGTTGTTAAAAGTTTATTCTACGCCCCACAGATAAGAACAGATAAAACTTAAAATAAAGACACCAGGAAGTTTGGGGTCCATGGAATATCTCCCAAGTCCATTGTCATCTACGTACTCGTTATATATTTTGTAATTTTTTTAGATTTAATTAATCATTTCTTTTATATTTTAAAATTTATCCAACGTCGTTTTATTGAAACATAATAAAAACCAACAAAAAGAAGTATTAAATAATGAATATTAACAGTATTTTTAAGTGCGTAGATGACAATGTACCTGAAGGACATTCCATGTCTGCCAGACTGGTGTCCACGTAAGATTTTTAACAATAAAAGCCTACCAGGGAGTCTAGGGGACATGGGATGTCTTCCAGGTACACTAGTATCTACGTACTTCCAACTAATGTTCTAAAAACTTTCAAGAATATTTATTTATATATGTTTTACTAATAAATATGGAAAAATGGAATCTCCTCCAGATCTCCTGGTGTTCTTATTTTGTGTTGTATTTTGCTCGAGAAGTAAAATAAATTTTTAATAATAAAAGAAGGACTAACATAGAATGTCCTCCAGGTGCATTGTTGTCTACGTTCTCCTTAATGATTGATTAAATCTAGATAAATAAGAAATATTTATAAAATTATAAATATACTTTGTGTGCGTAGATGACACTGCACCTAGGAGATTTTCCATGTCACCTAGACTCCTTGGTGTCCTTATTTTGTGTTTTATTTTACTCTATTCTCATCCAGAGACATAAAACAGACTTTTTAGTTATAAAAGAAAGACCAACTGAGAGTCTATGGGACACCGAATGTCCTCCAGGTACTAGAAGAAAATTCCATTTGCTCGACCCCCTGATGTCTTTATTTTGTATTATATTTTACTCTGTTCAAATCAAGGGTCGTAAAATAGACTTTATACAATATAGGAAGGACCACTAGACGTTCTGGGGGACATGGAATGTCCTTGTGTGGTCCTTATTTTATGTAATCTTTGTCATATTTCAATCAAGAGATGTTTACTGATTTTTAACAACAAAAGAAGGATCACCAGGGGGCCTGGGGGACATGGAATGTCCTCTAGGTACTCGGCATTCTACGTTCTTTATTTTTTTATGCATGAATTTATAAAGAATTATCGAGATTTTTAGGACATTCAATAGAAGTACGTAGAAGGCAGTGCACCTGGAGGACATTCCATGTCCCCCAGACCCCCTGGTGCTCCTTCTTTTATTGTTAAAAATCAATTTACACCCCTTTATTGTAAAAGAATAAAATGTTGTAAGAAGAGGAGCACCAGGGGGTCTGGGGGGCATGGAATGTCCTCCAGGTACTCAAGATTCTACGTTCTTTTTTTTTAATGCATAAATTAATAAAAAATTATCGAGATTTTTAGGACATTCAATGGGAGTACGTAGAAGGCAGTGCACCTTGAGGACATTCCATGTCCCTCAGATCCCTTGTTGCTCCTTCTTTTATTGTTAAAAATCAATTTACATCTTCTTATTGTAAACGAATAAAATGTTGTAAAAAAAGGGAGCACAAGGGGGTCTGGTGGACATGGAATGTCCTTCAGGTGCACTGCCTTTTGCGTATTTCCATTGAATGTCCTAAAAATCTCGATAATTCTTTATTAATTTATATATTAAAAAATTCCATTCCATATTCCCCAGAACCCCTGGTGGTCCTTTTATATTTATTAAAAAAACGGTTAATATCTTTTTGTCAAGATATAATAAAAACAACACAAAAGAAAGACATTGCCATTAACGTATTTCTAGCTGATGTACAAAAGTCTTAATAATACTATTAATTATTTAAGGTGGTTTAAGTTAAATCGATTAAAAAGAGAATGTAGAAAACCGAGAATGTGGAAGACATTCCATATTTCTTAGACACCCTGGTAGTCCTTTTTTTTGTTGTAATCAGCAAACATTCCACAATTCCAAACCTCTTAATGTTTTTCTTTTATATAGCTTTTATTCTATTTTAATGTAGGAATGTTTACTGAATAAAAATAAAAAAAAACTAAAGTTAAATCAGAGAGAGAACGTAGAAAAGCGAATACCTGGAGGACATTCCATTTCTCCTAAACCCCCTGGTGTGCTATTTTTACTTTTTTTTGCTGATTTCCAACAGAAAAAGATGGAGCGATAAATTGACACCAGAGAGTCTGGAATACAACTGGTATTTATTAATTTTTTTAATAGTATTCCTTACTATTTAAGATATTTAAGTTAAATCAAATAAAAGAAGAACCTTGAAAGTTGAATACGTGGTGAACATTCCCTATCTTCTAAACATTCTGGTAGATCTTTTATTATTTATTAGAAACAATATATTTGTCAAAATGCAATAAGTGCATTGTGATCTACATAATTGTAGTACTTTTAAAAATATCGTTAACAATTTTTATTAATCGCGGCTTAATTAATCGTTAAAAAGGACGTAGTATAGAGGCCTTTTTTATAAACTTAAAAAAAAAATCAGTATCGCTTTAAACTTCAAAATAGGAAAATTAAAAAAAAATAATAAAACAGAACCTTCAGAGAATTTAGACCTGAAACGTACTCCAAGTGTTTTTTATATTACATTATCTTTGATGGTTGAATAAACCTTGATAAATAAAGTGATAAGTTCAAGGTCAGACATCATTCGCATACCAATTATCCTAGTGGTACTTTTTTTAGTATAAAAATTTAGTAAACATCCTCCACACCCTCTGGTGGTCCTTTTATTCTTATTCTTTTATTCTTTTTACAATATTTTATTCTTTTGCAATAAAAAGGTGTAAATTAATTTTTAACAATAAAAGAAGGAGCACTAAGGGATGAAAAAGAATGTCCTCCAGTTGTAATCTGAATAATTCTTTATTAATTTATGTAATAACAAAAAAAAAAGAAGAAACGTAAAATGTCGAGTTCCGGGTGCTTTTTCTCTTATAACAATTTTTATTATTTTACAATGAAGAGTTTTTAATTGATTTTTAACAATAAAAGAAGAAGTACCAGGGGGTATGGGGGACATGGAATGTCCTCCAGGTGCACTGCCTTCTACGTACTTCCATTGAATGTCCTAAAATTCAAGATAATTCTTTATTAATTTATTCATAAAAAAAAGAAAGAACGTAGAATCTCGAGTACCTGGAGGACATTCCATGTCTCCCAGACTCTCTGGTACTAGTTCTTTAAATTTTAAAAATCAGTAAACAGATATCTATCAAAATAGAATAAGGATTTAATAAAAGAAGGACTACCAATAGTTTGGGGGACATGGAATGTCCTCCAGGTGCACTGCTGTCTACGTACTTGCAATTAATGTTCTAAATATGTAGATAATTTTTTATTTATTTATGTTTCACTAATATTAATAACGAATGTAGAATGTTAAGTACTTGAAAGTCATCCTATGAAGACGAAGAATCCGAAATAATTCAGGGTACTCGACATTCTATGTTTTTTCTTTTTATTGGTAAAACATAAATAAATAAAGAATTATCTAGATTTTTAAAACATTAAAAGGACGTTCGTAGAAAGTAGTGCACCTGGAGGACATTCTATGTCCCTCAGACCCCTGGTCTTCCTTTTTTTATAACATTTTTATTCTTTTACAATAAAGAATTGTTAACAGACCCAGGGGGTCTGGGAGACATGGAATGTCCTCCAGGTACTCGGCATTCTACGTTCTTTCTTTTTTTGTAGTACATAAATTAATAAAGAATTATCTTGATTTTTAAGACATTAAATGGAAGTACGTAGAAAGCAGTGCCCCTGGAGGACATTCCATGTCATCCATACCCCCTGATGCTCCTTCTTTTACAACATTTTTATTTTGTTATAATAAAGAAATAAGAACTGATCTTAAACAATAATTTGGTTATTGTTATTAAATGTTACAAATTTTTTAAACAAATGGTTACATAAACCCAGGGAAGCTTGTCCTTACATTTATTTATCTTTATTATGCGCATAGAAACATCTTATTGAAAAAAGTACTCACTTAACGTCATACTTATTGGTTGTAGGTACATACCTGAAAAGAAAAGAAAAGAAAAATTAATTTAATTATTTTTGTAAAGTAAAAATGATTGCACATGTTAAAAGTATAAATAAAGAAAGAAACATTATTTAAGGTAAATATTAGTAAGAAAGACAGAGGCAGATATTATTAAACTAGTCCCAACCTGTGGTGTCGACCACCAAGTGACGCTTTTGCAATTTCCGGAAAAATTCCGGTGATTGATTTCTGTTAAGCTATCTTTTTATGATATTAATAGTTTTTTCTGCTTTTTCATATTTCATATCTGAAAGATCATTTATGTAAATTAGAAACAGTAAAAGGCCAAGCACCGTGCCTTGGGGTACACCTATGTGAATAGACTCCTTTGTATAAATAGTGGAACCTATTTTAACGTACTGAGCTCTTTGTTCTAAGCAACTTTGCATTAATTGTAGTTATCTACCTCGTTAAGTTTGTCAATTAGTATTTTATGTGTGGTATCAAATGCTTTAGCGAAGTCTGTGAATGTTGACAAACATTTATCTTTTTTTTTTATTAATGTCATATTGATTCCTCTTAGTTCAATCAACGTTCAATCAACTCCAGGTACTAAATATTGTAGGTTTTTTCTTTTTAATGGTAAAACATAAATAAATAAATAACTATCGAGATTTTTTAAGACCTTGAGGTCATTCCATGTTACCCAGACATATTTCTTTTATTGTTAAAAATCAGTAGCCGTCTTCAGATAAAACAGAGTAAAAGATAACACAAAATAAGGATACCAGGGGGTCTGGGGGACATGGAATGTCCTCCATGTACTCGATGTTTTACGTTTTTCCTATTTATTGATAAAACATAAGTAAATAAAGAATCATCAAGTTTTTTAGGACATTAATTGAAAGTACGTAGACTGCAATGCACCTGGAGGACTTTCTTTGTCGTCCAGATTCTTTGGTGGTCCTTTTATTTATTGAAAAAAAAAACAATTGACATTCTTTTGTTAAAATAGAATAAAAACTATACAAAAAAGGATACCAGGGGGTCTGGGGGACATGGAATGTCCCTCAGAGCCTCTGGTGTCCTTTTGTGTTGTTTTATTTTCTATTTTAACAAAAGGATGTTGACTGTTTATTGCAAATAATAAAAGGACCACCTGTCTGTGGGATATGGAATGTTCTCTAGGTATTTGACATTCTTCGTTCTTTCTTTTTATTGTTAAATCAGAAATAAATAAATACTAGTTCACCTGTTTTGTGCTAAGATTTATTTAATTTTAATTTGTTTCTAGAAGGTCAATAAATATTTTTGTATCTAAAGAACATGGAAAGTTGTACAGGTGTACTCTCATCTAAGTATTCATAACATATAACATATAATCTGGTAAAAATTCTTTATTTTTCAAGATCTAATTAATCTTCAAGAAGAACGTAAATAGCAGAGTACCAGAAGAACATTCCATGTCCCCCAGAACTAATGGTGCTCCTTCTTTTATTGTTAAGAATTAGTTAACAACTCCTTATTGTAAAAGAATAAAACAATAAATATACATGAATTAATAAACAATTATCAAGATTTTTAGAACATTGAATGAAAGTACTTAAAAAACAGTGCACCTGGAGGACATTCCATGTCCCCTAGACCCCAGGTGGTCCTTTTCTTTTATAATTTTTTATTATTTTACAAGAGTTGTTTACTGATTTTTAACAGTACAAGAAGGATAATCAGGGGGTCCAGGTACTCGACATTCTACGTTCTTTCTTTTTTTTTTGATATAATATAAACTAATAGAGAATTATCAAGATTTTTAGAACATTAAAAGAAAGTACGTAAAAAGTAGTGCACCTGGAGGACATTCCATGTCCCCTACACTCCCTGGTGTTTTTCTTTTTATTGAAATTAAAAATTGAAAAACATCCTTATAATCAAAGAGAGTTTAAAACAACATACAAAAAACCACCAGGGGGTCTGGAATGTCCTCTAGGTACTCGGCTAATTACGTTCTTTTTATTCATTGGTTTAACTTAGTTAAATTAAGTGTATTATCAAAAATTTTAGGTAAATTAAAAATACGTAGAAAACAGTGCTTCTGGAGGACATTCCATGTATCCCAGACTCCCTGGTGATTCTTTTATATGTTGTTTTATACTCTCTTTGATTATAAGGATATTTATATATACAATTGAGTTAAATAAGTAAAAAATAAGTTTCCATTTTAAATTTTTGAACAAGATTAGAAATAAATAGATAACAGTGCACCTGGAGGACATTCCATGGACCCCCTGGTGGTCCTTATTTTATTAAATCTTTAATCTTTTTCAATCGATGGATGTTTACTGATTTTTATCATTAAAAGAAGTAGCACCAGAGGGTCTGGGGGACATGGAATGTCCTTCAGGTACTAAACATTCTGGACTCTTTTTTAATGGTAAAACATAAATAAGTAAAGATATATCGAGACATTTAATGAAAGTTATATTTTATTCTGTTCTTATCAAGGGACATGAAATAACAATAATAAAAGCGCCACCAGGGGATTTAGGAGACAAGGAATGTCCTCCAAGAACTCGGTTTTATATGTTCTCTTTTTGATTAATTAAATTTTGAGTAATTAAACGTATTATTTAGACTTTATCAGCTAGAAATACGTTGATGGCAGTGCACTTGGAGCACCTTCAGAAGAAGAAGAACATAAATATCAGAGTACTTGGTGGATATTCCATGTCCTTCTGACTTCCCTGGGGTCTTTATTCTATGTTATTTTTAATCTGTTCTTATCTAGAAATGTTTACAAATTTTTATGTATAAAAAAGGACCACAAGAGGCTCTGAAGTACTTTTCACGTCTCCAAACATCCTGGTTTCTTTATTATAAGTTGTTTTTATTCTATCGCTATAAAGGGATGTTTACTGATTTTTAACAATGAAAAAGGTACGTACTAAGTGAGTGTCGTTATCTTTTTATTGTCCCTTTTTTGTGTTATACTTCACTCTTTTTCAAAATTGCATTTTTTTAAATTCAATTTTAATGTCAAGCTAAGGTTGAGCTAATTTTTAAGACATATCTTATGTGTTCATCTGGAGATTAAACTTTTTAATTTTTTCCCAATTTAAATAACTATTTAGAAGAGTGTAGATGACAGCATCCCTGGAGAACATTCCTGGTCTCATTATTTTATGCTATTTCTTACTGTATTTTTCTATTGTGCTACTTGAAACAAATATTTTTTTTTCTTTTTATTGTTATACACAGCGTAAATAGTAATATCAAACGTCAATGCTTTTCTTATTAAATTAAAAACATGAATAACGTAGATGACAGAGCACTTGGAGGACATTCCACGTCCCTTAGATCCAGTTTTTCAATAATGAAAGATAGACTGTTTGGAACTCTAGGAGATAAAGAATGTTCACTAGAGATTCTGTCTTTTAAAATCTATTACTAAAATAAATTTGGACAAGAAGTGAATAATATATTAAATTTTACACTAAGAGGGTGTTATTATGATTTCTAGTTAGAACTACTTGGGAATCGGAGTACATGGAGAATATTCTATGTTCCTCAAACTTCTTGGAACTCTTTTTACATGTCATTAAGTCTTTTTTGGTACAATAATACTAATAATAGATTTTCTTGGAAGAATTTAATATCATACCAATTTTAAAATAATATAAAATAGAGACTATGAGAGAGAATATGGAGGACATGGAACGTACTCCATGTACTACGACATTTATATTCTTTCTAATAATTGATTAAACCTAGATAAATGGAAGAGGTTTATTAACTCTATTTCAATACAGCAAAATTGATTAATTTTTAGTATATAAAAGAAATAACAAGGGTACATGGAATGCCTTCCAGATGCACTGTCATTATAGTATATTTTATTCTTTATTTATCTAAGCTAAAAAAAATCAGAAAAACGTATAAAAGAGAGTATCAGAAGGACATTCTATGTTAAGACAGTGCTAATAACTAATTTGAAGAATAAAAAAGAAAGGTCACCAAAAGGTCTGGGGAACATGGAATGTTCTCCGAGTATTCAGCTATCTACGTTTTTTTAATGATAATCTAGATATGTAAAGAATATTTACAAGATTTTTAAATATATTTTAAGTACGTAGATGACAATACACCTGGAGGACATGGAATGTCCCGGTAGTATTCCTTTTTTTTGGGTGAATTTTATTCTTTTTCAAAACAGCGATGTTGACATATTTTTAGAATAAAATGACGGACCAAGGTCTGAGGGACATGTAACGTTCTATGTCCTCCAGACTGCTTGATGTTCTTATTTTTTGTCCCCCAAGTGCACTGGTATACTTTTTTTTGTTGTATTTTAATTTGTTCTTATCTAGGAACGGAAACAGTCTGGAGGAAATGGATTGTCCTCCAATTATTGAAATTCTACGTGTTTTCTATGTATTGGTAAAACATAAATAATTAAAAAATTATTTTTAAAACATTAAATGAAAGTACTTAAAACACAGTGCACCTGGAGGACATTCCACATCTCCCAGACTTCTTATTTAACCATAAAGTGTTGTTTACTGATTTTTAACAATACATGAAGGAGCACTAGGGGGTCTGGGGACATGGAATGTTGTCCAGCTACTCGACTTTCTTTTTATTAGTAAAATATAAATAAATAAAGAAATATTGAAATTTTTAGAACTTTAAATGGAAATACGTAAAAAAACAGCGCACCTGGAGGATATTCCATGTTCTCCAAACTCCCTGGTGCTTTTTCTTTCATAATATTTTATTATTTTACGATAAAGAGGTGTTAATTGATTTTTAACAATAAAAGAAAGACCACCAGGGGGTCTAGGGGACATGGAATGTCCTCCAGATACTCACCATTCTACTTTTTTTTGTATTACAGCCCCCAGGGTTCCTTTTTTGTTAAAATCAGTAAATATTTTTTTCTTAAAATAGAATAAAACCAACAGAGAATGTCCTTCAGGTATTCTCATATTTACGTTTTTGTTAATGATTAATTAAATCTAGACAAAAAAAATATTTACAAGATTTTTAAATAAATTGAGTACGTCGATGACAGTACATTTATAGGACATTACATGTTTTCCAGACACCCTGGTGTTTCCATGTCCCGGAGTTCCCATGGTCTTCGTAATTTATAATGTATTTTACTCTGTTCTTATCTAAGGACGCAAAATAAACTTTTAAAAGTAAATTAAGATCCACCAAGATCTGAAACGTCCTCCAGGTATTCAATATTCTATGATTTTTCTTTTTATTGGTAAATCATTAGTAAATTAAAAATTATCGAGATTTTTAGAACATTAAATGGAAGTACGTAAAAAGCAGTGTTTACTGGTTTGTTTTACTAATAAGTAGAAAGCTTCACATCTCTATATAAAAATAGAGTAAAATACAAAACAAAATAAAGATAAATAGAGAATGTTAAAAAGATTTTTTAATTATTTTTAGAATGCGTAGATGACCATGTACTTGGGGTATATTCCATGCCCCCCAGGTCCTCTAGTGTCCTTATTTAGTGTTTTGTTTTTATATACGGATGTAAAACAGACTTTTAACAATAAAAGAAGGACTACAAAGAGATCTAGGGAACATGGAATGTCCTCCAGGTACTCTACAATCTACGTTCTTTCTTTTCATTGGTATTTTTACAACACTAAATGAAAGTACGTAAAAAGCAGTGCACCTAGATAACATCCCATGTTCTCTAAACCTCCTGATGCTATTTCTTTTACAACAGTTTTATTTTTTTTACAATAAAGAATTGTTAACTGATTTTTAACTTTAAAAGTAGGGCACTAGAGGGTCTGAAGGACATGGAATTATCAAGATTCTTATGACATTCAATGGAAGTACGTAGATAGCAGTGCACCTTTCATTACTTAAAAATCAGTTACTAACTCTTTATTATAAAAGAAAAAAAATGTTGTAAAAGAAGGAGCACCAGGTGATCTGGAGGATATGAAATGTCCTCCAGGTACTCGATAATCAACATTCTTTTTATTTATTGAAAGACATAGACGAATGAAAAATGACCAACGTTTTTAGAAGATTAATTGGAAGTACATAGATAGCAGTGTACCTGGAGGACATTCCATGTCCCCCAGACCTCCTGGTGCTCCTTTTTTTACAACTTTTTTATTCTTTTACAATAAAGAATTGTTAACTGATTTTGAACTATAAAAAAGTAGCACCAGGAGGTCTGGGGGACATGGAATGTCTTCCAGGCGTTTTGGTATCTACGTACTTCCAATTAATGTTCTAAGAATCTCGAAAAATCTTTATTTATTTATTACTTACCAAAAAAAAGGAAAATCATAGAATATTGAATACCTGGAGGACATTCCAAACCTTTTTGGTCCTTTATTTATTGTTAAAAGTCTATTTTGCACCCCTAGATAAGGACAGAGTAAATTACAACACAATCGTCTATGTACTTAATAAATATTTTAAGATATTGTGTCTTTATTTATTTAAGTTTAAGAAGGACGTAGATGACAATGTACTTAGAGAACGTTATATGTCTCTCCCTGAATGGTAACTTTTTTTCTAAAAATAAATCAACATCTCATTAATTATTTAAGAATCTTGTAAATATTTTTTACAATTTACAATTTTATTAATTATTAAGAAGAACGTAGATGTGGGAATACCTGAAAGACATTCCATGTTCCTAGTTCTCTACTGGTTTTATTCCATTTTAAGAAGTAGATATTTACTTATTTTTACAGAGAAGGAGTTCTGGAGGGCATAAAATGTACTCCAGGTGCATTTGCTTGATTTTATTTATTTATTTTTTTTAAATTAACAATATTTATTAATTTTTAGAATATGAAAGAAGACCCTTCAAAGAGTCTAGGAATATGGGATGTCTTCCAGTTACTTCGCTATCTACGTTCATTTTATTGATTAATTAAACCTAGATAAATAAATATTCTTTATTTATTTATGTTTTGCCAATAAAAAGAAAGAACGTAGAATGTCTAGTACCTGGAGGACATTCCATGTCTCTGAGACCCCCTGGTGTCCTAATTTTGTGTTGTACTCTGTTCTTAACTAGTGATGTAAAATAGAGTTTTAGCAATAAAAGAAGTAACCACCAGGTGGTCTGAAATCAACGTGGTATCTGGGGAATATGGAATGTTCTCCACCTACTCAACTGGAGGACATTTCATGTATAATCCAAAATACAATACAAATTATGGGGATTTGGGAGACATGGAATGTCCTCCAGGTGCACTACTATCTATTTATTTCTAGTCCTGCTCAGATTCTTACGGTGGAAACTGTCTTATTTTTTTTAAATTTTACTAACTAGTAAGAGTATAGTTAGTAGTGTATCTGGAGGACATTTCATGTTATTCTGATTTTTAAATTCCTTATCAAGGATGACATTATCCTTGCAAAGAATAACATTTTCCTTGTTGAGAAAAACATTTTTCTTGCCAAAAATAACATTTTTCCAACAAAGGACAATATTGTCCTTACCAAGGATAACATTATCCTTACAAAGGATAACATTATCCTTGCTGAGAAAAACATGTTTCTTGCCAAAAATAACATTTTTCTAAGAAAGGACAATAGTGTCCTTACCAAGGATAGCATTATCCTTGTAAAGGATAACATTGTCCTTACTGAGAAAAACATTATTCTTGCCAAAAATAACATTGTCCTGACAAAGGATAATGATATCCTTATCAAGGATAACATTATCCTTTTTAAGGATAACACTGTCCTAGCCGTCTGGGTGACATGGGATGTCTTCCAGGTACTCGACATTCTACGTTCTACGTTTTTTTTTATTGGGAAAACATAAGCAATGAAAGAATTTTCGAGATTTTTAGGTCATTAAATGGAAGTACGTAGAGAGCAG
>JAUIMW010000939.1:0-14321 GCA_033557785.1 Enochrus cinctus
AAATATTCTGAAATACTTTATAAAAAAACACACTATAGCACAGTTTTTTAAGTTTGCACGATTAGTTATTTACGGATTTTACCACGTTTTGCGATCAGTGTTGTAATACTTACTGCAGGGATGAGAAACCTTTTTTACAATGGGCATATAAGACATTCACCCCTTTACATGTTCTCTTTAATATACACCAAACAAATTTCGGCATATTTTTTTATTGTTGGCAGGCTGCTCGCACTAAATCTCTACTCCGAGTATATATACGCATCGAATACTCACAAGAGGTGATAAGTAAAACACAAATTATTTTAATCCTCTGTATCTCATAACAAGGTTTTTGTATATAATTCTTTTTTTAAATATCAGTATTTTTAAATAGATAAATAAATATCATGAATTAAAAGATGTTATTTAATAAAAAAACTCTCAAGGGAAGTTTTCATCAATTGGAATTGGAAATGTTAAATGTTAACTAAAATTAATCTCAACGCCATTCTAATTAATTATAACGTAGCCATTTCATGTTTCATGTTCAATTATGAGAATTTTTAACAATTATAATAATCATTCTTTCAAATTTTAGGAAAAATTTCGAAAGATCCAAAAGATTTCAGAGATTTGATGAAACAGATATGGTTCAACATGTACTCCAGAGGTGGAGGTAGAATTAGTTCAAGCGGTTTCGAACATGTATTCTTGGCAGAAATAAAAAACAAAGAGGTATCTGGGCTTCACAATTGGATCTATTTTAATGATCAAGAATCTAAAAGACAAGCAAATTATTTAGGTTATATGAAAACTTTAGACTTAGGAAACGTAAGTATAAAAATAGCAAAACAAAATATTTTAAATTGAATGATTTTTATTGCAGAAAGGTGCCATCGTTAAGTATCACTTCACCTTTTCCAATATTGATAAGCCGGTTGGTTCAATGTTTATCGGGACCAGCCCAGAATTAGAGATGGCCTTGTATTCCACTTGTTTTGTTATTAAGCCAGATAGGCCATGTCCAATGAGGCTCAATGGAAACGATTTTATTATAAGAACATATACGTATAGATATCGAGGAAAAAATATGATAGGAAGCGCTTTCCCAGAAATATAAAACACTAATTTTTTTATTTTTTTTTCAAATACTCATTTTCTTAACAAGTTAACATTTATTTTAAGTATATTTATAGCCAAATAAAATGTTTAAGTGTTGTTATCACATGTATCTTTGATATATATCCTTATATTTGTATTGGGCATAAACCAATGCCGTCCTAACAATGTAATATACTGTAACTTTAAAAAAGTTATAAATATTAAAAAATACTTTATATATTAATTATAATAGAACTTTTAAACTTTATAAAAGAATAATTTGAAATATTCCAAAAGAAAATTTTGATTCTGCGCTGTTTTACCAATATATTTATAAACATAATCGCCGCCTATGAGTTTATTAACTGCATGAGGTCAGTCTACACGCGGAGCTCCGTAAACTCATATGGATGGAGATTAGGTTCATTGAAGGTCTGACATTGGTGCGATACACTTGATAGTACAAATATATTAAGTGAATTAATTAAAATGTATTTAAATTTATGTAATTCTTGCACCAAAACGTTCGGACTATTAAAAGAATTAAACAAGCGCAGTTCGCTCATATTCAGGAGTTACCACAGTGACGGTGTTTTCGGTTTTAAAGGCAAACCCAAAAGTAATTATGAAGGTATGTCAACACAATACTACGATTGATAATTTTCTACACAAGAAACTTGTTTTGTAGTGCCAGAGGAAATATGTCTAAGCAGGAGTAAGGAAAGCAACTTTTACAGACTTGTCACGGCGTATCGAAGACATGGCCATAAAATTGCTGATATAAACCCAGTAGCATTAATTAGGAATATAAGGTAGATGCATAATTATGTCCTACAAGAGGAATGTGTGCTATGAGTTGCAAAATCTTGATAAGAATTCAGTTTGCTTTCAACTGGGTTACTAAGCACTTTTATCTATTTTTTTTTTCATTTCAAAAATAAGATGAGATTTTAAATTGAAAATTGGCAAAAGAAGAATTATCTGTTTATAAAGATAATAGTGCGCACCATAAGCGAAACTGCTGATTATATTATTATTTTAGAACTTGTTCATCTTTATAGGTAAAAAAACATACGGAATGTATTTATGAAATAAAAATTGATGCACGACATCTTAAATATAATTACGCCGTAATAATAATTAAATAAAGTAATCAAAAATACAATTTAAAGATTGAAATTATGTCATTATTTTAATTTAAAAAAAATAGACGATCTAAGCCCAACTTGTAATTAAAAATTACAAATAGAATAGCGGTGAGTTTATTTAATGATTTTAATTTTGCGGCCAAATTATTTTCGCACGTTTACTTACTATTGACTACATTAAGCGCTCGATAAACGTAGATAATGCATTTCCAACTTACCGCACGTGAAGCGTCCGGTACCCTCCTGGTCCCTCTTTCATGTTGGATTAAAATACATTTCAGCGTTAGATTGTTATTGGAAGTTTAATTTGCATTTTTAAATTGTAATAAAGTAAAATGCAACCAAACGATCTGGAGGACACGAAACAACCTCCAAGTGCCCCACAATTTACGTACCTACCCTTGGCGTGGGATGTCGATCCGGGAGCACATATCTGCATTACTTCAAATAGTGGGTGCGCTCCGGCTAGCTTCTTTGCATTTACTTGGAGAGCCCGTTTGTATTTTTTGTTTGTTTTCCTCTTTCCTTGCTTTTGCCTTTTTGTGAGGTCTATAGCCACACTTTCTGGTAGCAGGATGGTCATGGTTTTGTGTGGTGTATCCTACCGAAGATTCTCACGGATTTCGTGTACACTTCCTCCAGCTTCAGATCCTGGCCTCGTCTTGTACACCCTCTCCAACAGCTCCCTAATTCTTCAGGATAAGTGGGCGATTTGCGCATACCAGTTACAAGCAGTCAATCTGGGCCAACACGAAAAGCACAACCGTTGTCCCACAAGACGTCGAAAAGTGGCCGCCATATTGCTAAATTACTCGATCCTGCTCATCTTCAAGTTTTCCTCAAAGCTTGTACATGTTTAAGGGATCCCACGTGACTTCTCTTCTCTTCGTCGGCTTGTGTACCCTGAGGGCTGTCCGGTTTGTGCGGTCGTCGGGTATGCACCATTTATCGTCTTATTTTGTTTTTCAGATGACTTCCTCTCCTTTTTCTCCCTTTTTGCTTTCTTCTTTTTTCGAGATTTTCGCTCGCCGCCGGTCACACCGAAATCGGAACGGATTGTTCGCAACGTTCGGTAGGCCCGCGTTACCCTTAGGTTGACTTTCATGTGGCTACTTTCTATTGCCGGATATTGGTGGCTTTTTTTGCATACTTTTCGACTTTTCCGCCATGATGAGGCGTGGTCATCTGCATATGCAACAATCCCAGTTGGTAGTCTCAATCGCAGTACTCCATTGTAGAGAATGTTCCAGATAAGAGGCCCTGTGGCACCCCTGCCGAGATCCGAAACGTTTCCTCTCCATGCTTCGCAAATCTATTGCTCAGGTAGAACTGGATTAATCTGATGAGGACTGCGTCCACTCTCTTAAAGACCAGTTCCTTTACTACCTTGCACCAAGACACACGTCCAAAACAATCAACATCACCTGGTTTTTTAGTATCTCTCTTCTGTCTTCTTCTCGTAGATATCCTCTCTAGCGCCTTTTCCCAAGAGACTAGCATGCAAAGTGGTATGAAGCTCTTCTCCTGTGGTTCTGCCTGTTTGGTTGCTTCTTTCACTCTTTTGGGAAGACTCCGTCTCGCAAGACTCTTCTCATTACCCTGACCACCATATCTGATTTTGTCTGGGCAATGTATTTCACTCGGGCGGCATGCCATTTGTTCCGGTTGCACTTCCACACTTTGTTCAGGATATCCTTAATTCCTCGCAAAACCTAGTGTAAAACTTAATAGCCTATAACCTTCATCAAGGTATAAAGAAAGAAAAGTTCCACTTATTGAGTACTATGTATAGAGGTACATAATCTTGGTGCCAGAAGTTCTATATAATCGATTTAAATATAACTTTATGTATGCATGAAAAGGAAATTTCAAGCATTGTTAGATGATCAGCACTGGTCGTTAGTGGTGTCACTTTCTCATAAGTCTTACGGAATGCAACTTTTTAAGTTTTCTTGGGGACACTTCCATTCATCTATCGATCACTAGCAATTACCATTTAACTCCCATGTAAAGTGATCACAAGTCATTGTGACCTAGTTTTTACATGCAGCTAAAAGAAAGTCGCTAACGATCTGTTGTTGTGTTGATTGTATTTTTTTTATTATCAAATCTTAAACAGATACATTTATTTTCAACAGCATGCTTCCATAAATATGTCTGCGTTCCTTCTTATTGTTTGCTTATCATTATGTTTTGGTTTCACATCAATCCACCAATGGATTCAAATCACGAAACACATATTTTGTGTAACTGTGTTAACTCCACAGCTGATAATAGCAACAACATAGGTATGAGAGTTCATTTTTAACATACATTTTTTGCTTTATTAACCAAAAGCTATTAATTCTAAATTTATAATTATCTTAATAACTGTATTTGATTCAGGATCTAGAGAATAATAGTTTCCATGATAAATTACACTTTTATTGGGAAGAGAAACTTGGCTGGGAGGTTTTACCTCCAAAAATAAAAAGTTTGGAGATTTAAATCATATAAAAATATCGTTTCACCTTTTTTTTCAAAAACACCTGTTTCCAAGAGTTTAATTTCTCATTAATAATTCATAATGATTTAATTATTTTGATTCAATTTCTTGGTGGTAACCCAAATAATTCTGGTTTAAATTCATCCATAGATCTAAGTACTAATGTAGCTTCTTGCTTATGATCTTCTGGAGTAGCTTCATTTGGTATCATAACACACTGCATCCCCGCACTTATAGCAGCTTTGACTCCATTAAAAGCATCTTCAAAAACTAAACAATCTTGAGGCTTGGGTTTTTTGTCAAATCTGGATGCAGCAATTAAATAAATTTCTGGGCTAGGTTTACCATGTATCACTTCAGGATCGCCTGTTAGTACATAATGATGAAACAAATTTAATATATCATTATGTCTTGAAAATTTCAATTTAAACCCTTCCTTTGAAGAGGAAGTGGCGATAGCTAAAGGTATATTGTGACTATGTAGGTGCTTTAATAGATTTTCAACGCCTGGCAATAATTCAGCTTTGTCAACCATGGAATGATTTTCATTTCGAAATTTTTGTATAAAATCATCCAAATTGGTATCTATTTCTAAAGCATTCAATAAAGTTTGGCAAGCATCTTCAGTGGGTTTGCCCGCACATTGAAGCAACATTTCTAATGTACATTCTTTTCCAAATTCAGCAGCTACAACATTTTTCCAAGCTTGGAAATGTATTTCTTCAGAATTAAGCATAGTACCATCTACATCAAAAATAACGTGTGTAACCTTTTTAAAAATTTTTTTACATGAATTTCCACAACTCATTTCATAATTTTGTTCATTTATGGTTTATGAAAAGAATTATGACAATGTGTAAAATGTTTTCTTCTTTCATTTTTTTTAAATATTGTATAGAATATAAACTTTTTTTCTTTTACAATTATTGTATACAAAATTGATATTAAATAGTTATACATGTATACTATATAAATATGATTTCTTGTAAGTAGTACAGAACTATATTAGTTAACTTCTTGCTGGTAATCCAAAAAGTTCTGGCTTTAAATCAACCATCGATTTTAGTACTAGGGTTGCCTCCTTTTGTAATTCTTCAGAAATTTCTTCAGAAGGTATCATAACACACTGCATTCCTGCACTTATAGCTGCTTGAACACCTTTAACCGCATCTTCAATTACTAAACACTCCTCTGGTTTTGCTTTTGGTTCAAATCTTGAAGCTGCTACTAAATAAATATCTGGATTTGGTTTGCCTTTTTTAACTTCTGGGTCCACAGTTAAGACATAATGGTGAAACATATCCAATATATGTTGATGCCTCGAAAACTTTAATTTAAATCCTTCTTCAATTGACGAAGTGGCAATAGCTATAGGAATATTATTGCCATGTAGGTGTTTCACTAAGTCTTCTACTCCGGGCATTAAATCTGATTGTGCAACAAGCGTATGAGCGATTTCAACAAATTGTTTTACAAAATCATCTAATGGACAATCAATACCTAAAGTATCAATTACTATCTGACATGCAATTTCTGTAGGAGTAGCTTTATATGCATGTCGAAGCTCTGCAGTACAATCTTTACCAAATTTTTCACACATTTTCTGCATGGCAATTGCATAATACTTTTCTGAATCTAATAAAGTCCCATCTACATCAAAAATTACATGACTGACTTTTTTAAATATTTTTGCACAAGAACTTCCACAACTCATTTTTAAATATGTATATTTATATCCTTCAAATTGACATACACTAATTTAAATTTTGTCATTTTAAAAGAATATAATTTTTTTGCAGTCATCGTCCTGAAATCAATATTAGCAGATATAATTTAAATGAAAATGATAGTGTATCTTATAAGGGAATAATTAATCATCCAAAGGAAGGAGGAACTGTCAGAGAAGCAATCAAATTTTTAAATGATGTTTACTGCAAAACTATTAGCGCAGAATTTGTACATTTGGAAGTAAGTTTATACAGTACATAATATTAATTAGATAACAAGAAAAATGCCCATATATATTTCATTATTATTAGAAAGAAGAAGAAGTAGAATGGCTAAGCAGTAGGATGGAGCAACTCCAACTTGAAGAAATTGACAACGACACAAAAAGGAAAGTAGCAACAGAACTGATAAAATCTCAAGCATTTGATACATTTTTAGCAAATAAATTCCCAGGTGTTAAAAGGTATGGTGGAGAAGGAGCTGAAAGTATGATGGCTTTCTTCCACGAATTCTTGAAACTCTCTGCAGAAGGTAGCAAATATTAAAGTTTTTTTTTTTCATTTTAATACATATGCAATTTTAGATAATATTGAACAGATTGTTATTGGAATGCCTCATAGAGGACGATTAAATCTTTTGACCGGAATGTTAAAATTTCCACCAGCGAAAATGTTCACTAAATTAAAAGGGCTACCTGACTTCCCTGATACATACCAAGGAACTGGAGATGTACTTAGTCATTGTAGTAGGTATTTTTTTAAATAACACATTACTTTCTGGAAGGCCACATTTTTTATATAATATAAATTCTAATTAAAAAAAAACTTTTATTTGTTTACAGTTTCATCAGTAGACCTTGACTATAATGATAAAAGTCTTCATGTGACCATGTTATACAATCCTTCACATTTGGAAGCTGTAAATCCTGTATCAATGGGCAAAACAAGAGCAAAACAATTGGAACATAAAGATGGAGATTATGGAGAAAACTCCAAGTGGAGTGATAAAATATTAAACCTTCAGGTATAACAACATTTAAAATATTGATGCCTAAAAACAGTATACATTTGTTTGAACTTTAATCGGAGATTAATATGATTAATGAAAGCACTCAATATGTTGCAGCAAGTACTGCATTGCCTTTTAAATTATTATATATATTTTTTAATTTTAATTTCATTTTAGGTTCATGGAGATGCAGCTTTAACTGGTCAAGGTGTAAATCAAGAATGTTTAGCATTATCTGCGGTGCCACATTTTGAAGTAGGAGGCACAATCCATTTAGTTGTAAATAATCAAGTTGGTTTCACTACACCAGCCGACCGTGGAAGATCAAGCAGATACTGTACTGATTTGGCTAAATTCATTTCTTCACCCATTTTACACGTGAATGGTGACTATCCAGAGGTAGGTGAATCTACTGTTAAGTAGTATATTATAAAAGTAAAAGAGGTGTAGCACTTTATTCTATATTGAAGATGATACCTCCAGTTGACACCGGAACCAAACAACAAGTTTTTAATATCAGTTAATTTTTTTTATAAAATTGGTCAGCATTTATCGTTTATTCATTTTCACACAATTTGTATTTTTTAGATATGAAATGATATCTTTTAACCATTATCCTGTTTAATATCATAGCCTGTGCAAATTTAGTCTTTTTTGGTAAGCTTCCTGTATTAGACAGATATTTTATGTTGATTTTTAATTATTTTTAGTACTGATTCCACATATAGGTGGAAGCCTATCGAATAGGCTATGATACCATTTTGATTAGTGCTTTACTATTTTTTGTTTATTTCTATGTTGTATTCCTTGTTGTTAATATTCAATTGCAGTTAACTGAGCATTTCCTCCAGTTCCAAGTTCCATATTTTTTACTTTCAGCAATGTGTTCCAGGTTTATAAGTTCTTCTGCTAGTTATTCTCCTTTTTGTTCAATATTAACATATCTATTTTAGTTACATTTGTTAAATAAAATTTTCAAAAATTTTTCTTTTTTGGCAGCACAATTAAAATTTTTCTTTTCCTACTAGTGAACTTTGGTACAGTACAGTACCTTGTGAAAGATGAGTAATCTTCATCTTTGTGTAGTAAATCTTTGAAAAGATGCTTCATAGCTGAGAATGAGGGAGTGTTGGATTTTTACTAACTAAAAAAAGCAGCGCTGCTATGCCTGGGATCGCTTTGACATTACTTTAGGGATAGTTGATCCTATGTTGCTGGTGTATTGAAAGCTTCTCCACTCTGAGGCTCATTTGTTCACATGCAATCTTTTGCTTTGTGGTTATATTCTCAGCAATAGCATTTTTCAACTTCTATTCTTTCTCTTATGCGGCATGGTCCTAGGCATACTCTTATCCAAAGATTTTCTCGGAAATGCTTTGCAGCTTCCCTTGTGGCCCTAATTGTTGCCAGTTGTTTCACTCCTCTAACGTGTCTGACAGAGATTACCCTGGTTCCATCTCTTATACATTGTCTAAGTACCTGTTCCACGCATGATCCTAGACACACACTTATCCAAAGTTTTTCTCTAAAACACTTTGCAGCTTCCCCTGTGATCCTAATTGCTACTAATTGTTTCACTCCTCTAACATGTCTGACGGAAAGTTCCCTGGTTCCATCTCTTATATATCGTCTAAGTACCTGTTCCATGTATTCTTTTGTTGTAAGTTCACCTAGGTCAAGAATATGAACGATCTTTTATATATCTTTTGTTTCACTCAGCTTAATGGTGGGGTATTTTTTCTATAAGTAAGTTTTTTACTTTTACAGGTCAGCGTACTTTTCATTTTTCTGGCTAATAATGATAGCACCAGATCTTTTGTTTTCGCTATTATGCACATTTGTTTCCTTCATTGTCTCCTGTTTTTTGACAGGTACACATATTATGACTTCTTTATTCTCCTTCTTAAAAATGCATTCTGCCATTTTTCTTATTTTTGTATGGTCTTCTATTGACTTCGGCACAGTCACTATGAAACTTTGAGCTCGATTTGCTTGGTTTCTGTAAGTGCCTCGAATATCTGTTGCTCAGAGTTTCATGTTCTATTAAGTAGATTACTCTGGTTTTCAACATTTCTTCTCCACCTTTGTTGATGGTAGTTGTTGCAATTTTCGTAATTCCTAATGGGCTTTCTACATTTGCTATGTTTGAGTGTCTGTCTGTCTTCTTGCCAGGTTTTTTCCATGTTAATATCCAACCATACTACTATGTCTCTTTCTGTGCATAAATAGAATTTCCTTCTTCTACTTTCAGTCTTTTGTAAATTCTTGATTTCAATGACATAAATTTACCACTTTTAAGAAGACTTCAAACTATTTGTCCACTATTAACCAGTGCTGTCGTTGCTGTCATACTGATATGTAGTAGGTTTCTTTTCTTGGGCTTCACATGTCTTATTTTGTCTTTCTCATGTTTCGTCTCATCATTTATTATTTTGTCAATTTTCATCAGACTTTCTAAGATATGAAGTGACTTATCAGCTTGAATCTCCCCTTTAGTTACCTCATTCCTCTAACCTATTGCATCAATTTTTTAATGGTTTTAGTATTTTTTTCACATTGTTTTCTTGTCCTTTTTTATTTCTTTTGTATTCTGCCAAAATATCCTCCTCATTCCTTCTCTACATCGAAGGTCTTATTTGTTTCTTAGAAAACATATATTATTTTCATATATAAATAGTTTACCTGCCAATGGTATTTCTTCACAAACGTTTGTCACAACACGCTCACATAAAAAAAAAAAACGCCCGCGGCTAACTTACTACTCAATTAAACTTATTTAATTTCATCCAACTTTTTTTCTAATTCCGGAACATAGAAAGTTATTAATACATATCAGGTATTTTAGGGTTTTTTACAGTACTAAATATATTCTAATAGGTTTTCTAAAAGAACACACAATTTGTTTATTAAAATTATATTTTTCACAAAAAAAATTAAATCAAACTAGTGGAATTATTACTAAATTTTATAGTTTTAAAAATGTATCAAGTGGATGTTTCAAGTAGAAAGCTTTTAAAGAGGGCACAGCCAAATAGGTACACATGAAGAAATTTTCTAAAAAATATTTTCTCAAGTTCAGAAGATAAATTGAAAAATTTCAAAATAGTTGGTCATGAAGTCTAATTATAAAACAATGACATTTTGAAAGTAATAATTTTATTACAGTGCTAAAAGCCAAGATAACTATTAACAAGCTCATAAGATGGTAAAATGCCCGGGAGATGCTTTTGAGGTACCTGATTATAAAATATATAATGTAGAAGATATTCCTCAATTAGTTCACACACAGCAGCGATTAGCTAGACTTGGATTGAAGGATCCATGGTTGAGAAATGAAGTTTGGAGATATGATAAAAATCAATGGGGCACTGAGGGTTCAAGAGCAAAACTTTTTTTCTTCAGGGGATTTAAGTTGGGATTTTTTGCTTTCGTTGCTACAATAATAGGAGAATATTTAGTTGCGAAAAAGAAAAAAGTTCACAGTAAAAGTTTAGGACCTACATGTCCAGAAGATTCTAATCTTTCACCGCCCAAAAAATAATTTATAAAATAAAATATAAATTATGTTCCTTGCTGAAATGATTTTAGTCATTTTACTGCATTGTTTATTTCCACACAAAAATAATAAATATCATTCATGAATAAGTTTTTTTGTAGTTGATCCTATGTTGTTAGCAAGATTTCACTCTTTCCTTTATTTTTCTTCTCTGTTGCTTTATCTTCATCTTTTTCCTGTATCCTTATTATTAATTATACCATTTAGCTTACTCTATTATATTATTTTTGAGCAATGAATTTTATACAATGCGACGATTTATCTTTAGATAGAAATACATTTTAGTTTGTATTAATATATTAAAATTACTTAGATTACATTTTATACCTTGTATAATTAAATTTGAATATAACAAGTCATTCAGATATTACTTCTGCAGAACCTGGGCTCTTGGTTATTATGCGAATTCCATGCACCATTTTAATTTGATCTTTTAAAGCTTCAGTAACTGCTTGATGCTGTTTAAGTATTGGAAGTCCTTCAAAGTAGCTGTCCTCTATATAAATTTCATAAATAGCACCATCACCTCCAGAAACATCTTCTACTTTTATTTCATTTGCTGTTGGAAAATTGTCTGCCAAAACATTTTCAATTTCTTCCTTGGATGTAGAAGTATTTGTATTAAAATTGTTTGGTCCATACCAGATTTTAGCTAAAACATCAATGCTTTTTTTAAATCCATTTTGCTTAGTTTGTGATACTCTTGCCAAAAAATCTTGTGCTATTTTGAACATAATCCCAAATATAACAACAATGCACAGAATTTCAAATTACTTATACAAGATCCATTCTTTTGTATTTATAAAACATAAAATTTTGATTTTATTAGTGCAAAACCATTACTATTTTTGATGTGATGCAATATAATGTGTCATAGCAATTAATAACACAAGTACATTTCAAAAATTCAAAGCTGGCATGATGTTATTTTTTTTATTTTAGGTAGTATTAAAGGCCACGAAATTAGCATTTGAATACCAAAGAAAGTTTAGAAAAGATATATTTATCGACATGAATTGCTACAGGCAATGGGGTCATAATGAATTAGATGATCCAACTTTTACAAATCCGTCACTATACAGTGTTATTAGATCAAGAGGGTAGGTTTTTACAAAGCACTGATAGCATATTTTTATATTTTTTATTATTATTATTTTTTCAGAACAGTACCTGATCGATATACCAGCATATTAATAGACCAAGGAGTGATGTCAAAAGAACAAGTTCAAAATATTGCCAAAGAACACAATGCATGGTTAACTGAGCAATTAAAAAATGCAGATTCTTATGTACCACAGGTAGGTAAAAATTTCAGAAAATGTCTTCTTAAAAATGGCAATTGTAATATACAATGTCTAATCCTAATCTATTAAACCGTTTTAAATATTTATAGGCATCCTGTTTCCAAAAACAATGGACAGGATTCTCTCAAGCTAGAGATGTTGTAACCACCTGGGACACTGGCATTAATACAGACCTTCTCACAACTATAGGAAGTAAATCAGTTTGGTATCCACAAACATTTGTAAGTTCAACATGCAAAACTCTTATAACAGTATATTCATTATGAAATATTATTAGAATATACATCCTCATCTCTTAAAAACTCATGTGAAAGGCAGACTTTCAAAAGTAGCGGATGGCACAAACTTAGATTGGTCTACAGCAGAAGCAATGGCAATTGGATCACTTTTATACCAAGGATATAACGTAAGAATAAGTGGTCAAGATGTTGGACGAGGAACTTTCTCCCATCGTCATGTTATGTTAGTAGATCAAAAAACCAATAATATTCACATACCACTAAATCATTTAGATCCCAACCAAACAGGATTTCTAGAGGTATCTAAAAAAATCTTAACCGATTAAAATATTAAGCCATACTTTTGTAGATTGCTAACAGTATTTTATCAGAAGAAGCAGTATTGGGATATGAATATGGAATGAGTGTAGAAAACCCAAGAAATTTAATTATATGGGAAGCACAATTTGGTGATTTCTTTAATGGAGCTCAAATTATGATAGACACATTTGTTTCAAGTGGAGAAGCGAAATGGTTATGGAGTTCAGGTTTGGTTATGATGTTACCTCATGGTTATGATGGTGCAGGCCCAGAACACAGTTCTGCGAGAATTGAAAGATTTCTTCAATTAACGGACTCTAAAGAACATAAGCCAGATGGCGACAATGTTAACATGGAAGTATGCCAACCAAGTACTCCAGCTCAATATTTTCACTTGTTACGAAGACAGATGGTAAGAAACTATAGGAAACCGCTAATAATAATAGCACCTAAAACACTTTTGAGGCTATCAGCATGCACTTCAAATTTGCCAGAATTTGCTCTAGGCACTTGGTTCATGCCAGTGATAAGTGAAAAACCATACGATGCCAATAAAATACAGAAAGTAATTCTTTGTTCTGGAAAGCATTATTACTCATTAGCAGCTAAACGACAAAGTTTAAGAATATCAGATACTGCTTTAGTAAGGATTGAAAGTTTTTGCCCTTTCCCAACATTACAGTTGCAGCAAGAACTTGCAAAATTCCCTAATGCCAGAGGTAAATGTATTTTTTTCCTATGTGTATTGAGTTATTATTTCGGTATAATTGTTTTAGAGTTCATTTGGAGTCAGGAAGAGCCAAGAAATATGGGGGCCTGGAGTTTCATCAAACCACGTTTCGAAAATCTTGTTGGCAAAAAGGTAATACTAAAATGAAAAAGAAAAAAAAAATTATGTATTTTTTTATTTTAGATTGCCTATTGTGGAAGGGAAACATTACCAACTCCTGCAGTGGGTGTAGGACAATGGCACCAAAAACAAGCAGAAGATGTGGTTTCAAAACCATTTTTAAATAAAACAACAAAACAATAGCTCATGAGCCATTTACAACGAAATTCTAATTATTTTTTTTTTATTAAATAAATTTTTAAATATTTACATTATTTTTGTTATATAGTAATTTAAATTACTATACCCGGTAAAAATAAATACTATAAATAATAGTTATTTATACACCAAGGCATAATTAGGGTAATTACTAGCTTTGTCACAAGTGATACTAGTTCCTTAAGGAGAACCATATTTCTCATAATAAATAAATTTTTGTATATCTTGCTATACATTATTATAATTTAGTTAAGAAATTATTCTCAAAATTCTCAACCTCATTTCGCCGCCAATATTGTTAAATAGTGCATGCCAAGTAAGTGAAAAAACGATGAAATAATGATTTTCTATATCTCGGTATAGTTACATGACCTCAATGATGAAGATTCAAGTTATACACATCAGTACTATAAGATAAATGT
>JAUIMW010000940.1:0-14306 GCA_033557785.1 Enochrus cinctus
ATTGCAAGCCACACGCAGATCCACTCATAGATCTATGAGGTTTTTGCTTTGGCACTTTTTTCTTTTTAGATGTTGATACATATGCTCTTTCTCTCTCAGGTTTGTCGGAGCTCTTACTTTGTTTAGATCAATTTTTTGTGTTTTAGCTTGTATACAGGATTACATTTGATGTTTGCTAATATTTGTCAATATCTTTTTCTTCGATGTATTCGATGTAAAGTATTTATTTATTTATTTGTATTATTTATATTTATATTCGGCTGTTAGATAATTTTTCTACATGGCGACATTATTACGAATATAATAGAATCCTGACAGTGAACCATCTTGACATATTTTTTAATGTATTAGAATGCTTCAACATTCATCATTCGAGTTGAAGGCAAAAGCTTGGTATCTATTCTTCCAACGGTACTCCTCGCAATGATCGCTGGTGAACCTTCAGTTAGGGAATGCGGCGTTTGTTGAATGAAAGAGCCCAGCTCTTAAACACCTTACCACTGACGGTGGAACACAATTGCATGCTTCAAATATACCGAAGCTATAAATATAAGGCGATGTTATCAAAGATTTTCAGCGGTACTACGGTACTAGCAATTTTTTTAAATAAGTAATTGAATTTTTTTTTGTAAATTTTCACATGTAAAAGAACAATTGTGATCATGCAAAAATAAGCTAAAAGCAAAAAGTATTTATCTTAAAATTTTTTAAGGCGACCTTTTTCGAGTACAATTTAAATAAAAATATAAAGAAAGAATAATAGGTCTCTGAATTTTCAGTGTTATTTTTACCCAACCATAAATCGTTCTAGCTTGAACGTGTTTTGTTTTCCACTTGACTGAAAATTGTTTTATACACGTTGTAACTTTTAAAAATAAACTACTCTAAAACAATAAAAACTTATACACCTAAATAGATTCGCGTGACAAAATGTACTATTACATTTTTGATGTTCTTTTTTGCTGTAATATATAAAAGAGTGACGCAGGTATCAACACGTACTTTGCATAAAACGGCGTGGTTTAAGAAAGAATCAATTGCAAACGAGATATCATGGCAAGATGATACATTGGGAAGAACCCGCACTCCGGCTATATTTCCTGTGCGTCCCTGAAAGTGTGTTACTATTCTACTGCAACGCGAGATAAATGTGTAAAGATCCGAGATTACACAACATATATTAAACATCATGTTCCATTTTTTACGTTGTCATATAAAAAATTTATCCTCTGGAGTTATTGCTGAAAATATATAAAGTGATATAAACAAGTTGCAAGAATTCCTTTCCGAGAGGGATAATTTTCTCTACTCAATTATGAAACATTTGCCTTTATGTTTGTTGGTACTTATATTGGCGTGTGAAAATTTATAATTACGATTTTCTTACATGTGAAATTTACATAGCAGCCCACTGTTTTATCAAAATATGGCAAATTTTCTGTTATTGCAAAAATATAATTTGGTGGCTAGTTGCTGATTTAAATTTTTGATTTTTTTAAATTTTCCTTAATATTTCCTTTTAAGTGTTTCTAGTAATAATAGATAACATATTTTTGCGTAAATGAAGTAAATGAAAAACCACTTTAATTTTTAATTCGTGCGAAGGACCGTTTGTATAGAATTGTAGGGTTAATTGTGCCAACTTTCACTCTGGTTCTATATTTAGTTTGGTTGTTTAAATAAGTTGTTACAAATGATATTAAAAGTTTAGAGCATAAAAAATGTTAAACGGACAAAGCAAACCAATAACATAATATTCTACATGATGGTTAATTAATTAAAGGTGAAATAAATTTGACAAATTTTTATGCGGTTTATATATTTTTTACGTATTATTAAAATTCTTTCAGAAAAAGTTCTAAATGTTAATAAATAAAATTATCTAATTTAAAAATTTAACTTGCTAAACTGTTGAAAATCGACTTAAATACTCGATCCCTTTTTTAACAAGAGATTCAGTACGTGCGAACGAGGAAAGGTATACATAAGATGTTCAAGTAGAATGAGACTTATATAAACCGTGACAGTAATAGTCCTTTACTCGTCCAGGCATTCTATTAAAAAAGCGCTGCGCTGGACGTGAGTATTATATCCTTTATCTGAATATGAAATAAAATTGGACAAGGATTCCATTAAGTAGCAATTTGAAATTTAGTCACCGTAAACGAATTTTGCGAGATTTAAAAATAATTGAATTTTGTTATAAAATATTAACTTTTTATTTTTATCGTTTCTTTCTTCTAAGAAGATTTTGTAGTAAAACTTGAGAAGTAGATTTTAGAGCAATTATTAATATTCTATTGAAAATGGTTATATATAGATTTAATTTTAATAAAGTTTACTACGTATTATGTCATTACAACGTTGTGCATGATAAAATATAGTCCAGATAGGAAAAAGTTCTGGAGAAAACTGATGTTCTTTTTAAATTTGCAAGTCTCGTTGTTTTCGTGTAGGTATCTAAAATTTATTTCGAACTTACTTAGTTTTATTTCAACTGAAAGGTGGATATAGAGAAAATCTTCGGAGAGCCACCTTGCTCGGAAAGTTATAAACAGTGGAGTCGTGGTGCCATCCAGCAGTTCGGCAAAGCATTCCCAGAGCGGGTACGGGTGAGCATAACATATTAGGAACACGTGGGGCGAAATGAAATGCGTTTGATAAATGGCTAGGACCTGGTTCACATGGCAACACCACACGCACACAGCTTACTATTGTAAAAGCTCCTGCATGAATGACCGTCAGTGTCACTCACTGCATTTTTGAAATTCTGCGCCTCTCGTACACTTTTTCATATTAAATCCATGTTTTACATGTTCACCAATCCTCATTTCATACGTGTTATTTCTGTTGGCGGCATGTCCGGCCGATAATCAAGGATTTGATGAACTGACATATATTAGTATTCCCAATTTAGTTATTTGAATACAAATTACTATGGCTTTTTGCAAGCGCCTGTCAGAAGTTATCAGAGAAAATAGACAAAACTAATCAGAGCATCAACGAAATATGTTTGGTACATTAATTGGCATCATTTTTACTGCGTTGGATTTTGTACGATACTACACTTAAAAAATAAAAGTTGTATCATACTAAATGTTAATTTTAATATTTTAACTTTTTTTACAAATCTGTCCATTATGGAGCATTGAAAACGCGATGATAAATCAGTCTCGAAAAGGCAATGAGTTTAGATTTTTTTGTTTTTTCATTCAGTTTAACCATACAATAAATCTAAATAAATAAAGTTTTTTTTTGACGCTTCTGCATTTGCATTGGTGTTCTGTTTATAAAGAACCTGATGTCTCTTCTACCACTGCCTATAACAAAACATAAAACTTGTTACTTACTTACAACATGTGCCAATTATAATTTTGAAATAATAATATAACTGCATCCTGCGTAAGTATTTTCATTAAGTAAAAAAATTGTGCATACGTAGTTTCAGCTTTTAGAACAAAAGTAGAACCAAAATTAAATTTTAAATAAATTTAAATAAAGAAAATCAAAGTGACACAGTGAGAACATATTTTACTTATACTTCTATTAATGAAAAACATATTTAAGGCTGCAATCGCAACGTTAGAGGCAACTATGCTAAAAACTTACTAAAGCAAATGCAAGTGTATTAGTATAAAATATTAATTGTCTATAATAAACGAAATTGTGCCCATCTTGATAAGACCAAAAACTAACTGTAAATCGAACAAATAGAAAAAAAACCATGTTAATTTAAAAGCTGAAGCTATAATAATGAACATTCGACAAGACTTGAAAAACAAAATTTTGTCATTTAAACTTGATTGTGCAGTAAGATTAAATTGCTCTATATTAGGAACTAATATTCCCTTTATCCGAAATTCGAAAATTGTTGTTCCTACACTAACCATGCTAGAATTGACCCAAAAAACATACTTCAAACTATTTATCTTTTTAAATAAGTGGAAACATCTTAAAACCAATACGTCTAATACACAAATGTAAATTTGAATATACTTCTGACAATAAAAAAACAAGATGAAGTTGAAACTGAGGATGAAATTGAAAATGCCAATAATTTGGACAAATCTCGAATCATAAAAGAAATTGTTGCAAACAGGAACATATATATCGCAGAAAATTCATTTGGTTACACTACAGTTAGCAAGAGCTTAAAAAATCGAGAACGAAGTTTACGCACTATCAGAGCAGTTAAAAAAAAATAAGAAATCCAACAATAGTTAACAGTTTGAAGTAAAAAAAAACTGAATTCCCCTCTAGACTGTCCAACAAACTTCTATCTTCTACATTTAATATGATTGAATTTCTTCTAAAATTTAAAAGTTTATATTTATACTTAGCTGGTAGTAAGACCGATTTTTATCTTCAGTTTATTCATTGGAAAAAGGAAAAAGAATTTATGGAAGCTTTGGCTCCAGCAGCATTACAAAATATTTCAAATGTAACAATTAACAATTATAGATTTTTGTTCTGAGTTGGTTAAGTGCAAGCTTACTACATCACAATTAAAAATAGTTTTTGGAAAACATATTTATGAAAATAAAATAAAACGCGAAAAAGCAGATGACCATAGTAAAATCGACAATTTACCTTCATCCCAGATTTTAAGCTTCTTTATCTGAGGAGAATAGATTAGAAGCAAATTATTATTTGAAAAAAATGTGGTTCGAATTGTTGTGAAAAGAAACTTCCAGAAACAATTTCGAAAAATGCATGTAGTTCAATCATAAGCACCGATACAAATAATTATGATAGAATGATAGAATACAGTTACCAAAAAATGAAATCAATGAAGAAGTTAATATCGCTCCCTATTGGAAAGTTTGAACAACATACCGCGAATGAATCATACTAGGTCAATTTAGACTTTTGGAAGAAAAAGAAATTCGAATTGTCAGAATTATTTTCGTTGTCACAAGTTGTTTTTGGTGTACTAGCTACACAAATATCAGTAGAGTGAGTTTGAGCTGAACATGACTGTTTCTTTCTCGTTTCCGTTGAAGCTGCTTGAGCTCTTCTGATTTTGAATAGGTACCTCCGAAAACATGCCCCGCTAGTACTTGCGTTAGGTGATATCATTGCCGAATTCTGACCGGTTATTTTCCTGTTAACTGATTGTACGTTGTACCTCCATATTTTCTTCGTTTTTGGCATTTACGGAGCGTGTGCCCTTCTTCCCCATATTTCCGCACATATTCCTTCTATTTATTCCAGTGCAATTTTTTACCTTGTGGTTGTATTCTCAGCAACGATAGCTTTTTTTTATGTCCGATTCTTTCTCGTGTACTAGACCCAATCATATTCTACGTTTTTCTCTGAGATGCATTACATTTCCTTTGGTGGCCCTTATTGTTGCCAATTGCTTGTCTCCGCGGCCGAATCTTTCTGAGATCACTTTAATTCCTTTTCCTATTTCTTGCACAAGTGCCTGTTATATGTCCTGTTTTGTTTTAAGTTTGTTTGGGTCAAGAAATTGAAAGGTCATTTCAATATGTTTTGCTTTGCTCAGCTTAATTAATGCTTTGCCTATATTTTGCATAAGTAAGTTTCTGAGTTCGTTGGTTGACCCTTTTTTGTAGTAGAGTTTTTAGTTTTCCGCATATTAATAATTTGTTTACATTCCGCGTTGCCAGCAACTGCTTGCTTTATATTTTTTAGTAGGTCAGCGTACGGTCTATCTTCCTGGCTAATTATAATTACATTCGAACCCCTTTTCTTAGTAGAATTATTTTTTTCATTCATTTCCTTGGTTGTACCTGTTGTGTTTTGAACAGTGGGCATATTATCACTTTTTCTTTTTCCTCTTTAAGAATGCATTTTACCACCTTTCTTATTCCTGTAATGGTGTTGGGACAGTTAAATTGTGTATTTTAGCAGAATTTTCTTGATTTCTCCTTTTTCGAGGGCTTCGAATATATTCCGAGCTTTGCTTTATAGATTACCCTGGTTTTAAGAATTTCTTTTCCATTGTTATTGGTAGTAGCTGCTGTGATTTTCATATTACCCAAGGAGGCTACTACATTGACTATATCTGGATGTCTCTCCTTGATCATTTTCGCTAAGCCTTTCTCCATGTTGGTATCTTTTCTATCCACCTATACTACCATATTTTGGTCTTTGTGGTTATTTGTCGGGCTTCCTTCTACTGCTTTTGTTCTTTTGTAATTTTCCGTTTCCCATCTTAAGTCCATACGTGCAGCTTCGCAGCTGATTGTCTCCATTATTTTTTCCGTAATAATTAGTGGCGTCAGTCGTTGTTGTAGGATTATTTTCATTTTATTATTTTTTTTTTTTTGGCTTCACATGCCATATTTTCACCTTTTTCCATTTCATTCGCTTCGTCGTCATCTCATTGTTCTTCTAACTCCTCGATCTTTATGAGGCTGTCCATAAGATTCCACTCTGGCTACTTCGCTTGCTGTGCATAGTATTGTCCCTATTTTTAATGGTTTCCTGAAGTTGGTTTCGAAAAAATCAGCTGTCACTTCGTCGACTCTTCTACATCAAACTTATTATTTTATTTTCCTCGCTGCTTCCTCGACTTCTTTTATTATTTTGTTCTTCTCCCATGGTCTCCTTTTTGTCCTCGTCTTCTGAGTTTAGGATCTTTCCTATAAGGGAATCCGTTTTTTTATGGCGGCATCTGGTGTCTTCCAAAAGTCATTGGATTTTGGTTCTAATTAATAACGATGCGGTGGGGTCTGCTTTGCCGCCCGCGTTTCCCTGACAACGGTATGACGTCATACACATTGGCCGTAGCACTTTCGCACAACGCATCCGAAATAGACTATGACTTTTTTAAATAGAGATACAGCATGTCCTCTGGGATTGAATAAAAGCTATTTTGCATACCTACATACGAAAACATGGACATTTATTGCTCATAATGATATCATTTTTCACATGAATTTACATGAATTCCGTCACTAGGGACTATGAAATGGCTCAAAGCAAGCACGGTAGAGTTGCATTGCATTTCGTGCAGAACATTTTAGGCTTGCTTGTGCATGGTTTATGCTGATAACGCCTCTGTTTGTCCCTCTGCTTCGAGAAATGTGCACATCCACCGTGTCGTATCATATCAGCCCCTACTGGTAGTTTAGGTACTTTGGGCCTTCTTGCATTCTTCCGAAGCAGATGGAGCATATGGCCCAATATTTGTAGCCAAATCTGATTGGTTTTCCTTCTATAAATTGTTTCAAACTGTTTTCCATAATATTTCACATGCGGAAATTTTCATTCAGCAGCTCAAACAACGGCTTCATTTTGAATGGCAGGTCACCTGCGTTGCTTGCTGCGTTACGTTACACTTCAATTTCTGAAATCGTTTTCGAGATATGGCAGTCTTCACTAGAGGTACGCCAAGATCTCCAATAATCTGTTTCTGATGGGAATTCATGGTATCCAGTTATCAGCAAAATCCTAAGAAAGACCTTCATTTCTTCTGCTGATGTAGCAAAATAGTAATCATTTCTAACATCAGCGAAATAATGCACAGTTTTAAGTTACTTTCTGCAAGCGCTGCAGCCTGTCCGTTCAGTGCAGCTGTCTTTGGAAAGGCCAGATTCTTCTGCTTTATCCAGGACGGAGCCGAAAGAGGAGCCTTTTTGTTCCTTGGACCTTTCGCATGGGTGCAGGGCTTGTTGAAGGCTGCAATGAAAATGTTCTTTGAAGTGAATATTTTCGAATAATTATTTGATGGTACATCAACTTTACATTATCGCACGAATTGACCTAATTCTCTTCTGGCATTTTATCGTCGACCTCCTCATCATCTTCTAAATGTTCTCCAATAAGGTTAACTTCCAAACATCCGAGAAGTCAAAAACAGAAATATTCCCGGCATTTGCAACATCATCAGTGTAAGACAGTATATGCACTACATCATCTCACTCTCCTATATACAGGACAGTGGAAAATGGAGCACCATTTTGGCAGTGCTCATGTAATTGAAAAAAGATTACATGGCATCCATCCCTCCGTCGCTGTAAACAATCACAACACATCTAGACTCCCCACCATATATATAGAACGCCAAAACTCTGAAACCGCCCGACCATTTCCTGCAAAGTAATATTCCAAGCAATCTAGAGTATCTTTTGAAGACAGGCCGGTTCATTTGTGCTAAAACAATTTAAGAAAAGTAAAAAATCTAAGAAAATCAGAAGTAATTCCTAAGTTTTTGATCACCGCCGTAAACTTCACGAGGGGGAATGTTATGATATAATAAAGTGTCTAAAAATGGTAAAGACTTATAATGTTCTGTTTCGAAAGTTAATTTTTAATTATTGTTATAAATGTATTAATAATTTTGTTATTGGGGTAGTGGATATCTAGTTATTATATCATCATCATAACGAGAATAAAAGAAGGTTCTATTTTTATTTATTTTATATTTATTTTTTTAACAGTGACCTCTAAATGGCCTAACATGAGTTGATGATATACAACTACCCATAGCTACGCCAAATTTTTGTTGATAAAAATTGTCTTTATATTGAAAAATTTAAAAAATGCGTTTTGTTTTACATTCCGCCTTTTATGTATAATTTGAATTGCAAGATCAGTTGGGATATTAGTGTAAAGCAACGTAATATGGTTTTGTGTGATAGTTCATTATTTTATTTTATTTTTGAAATCTACATAATTTTTAATAGAATATTGTTGTTATAATTTGGTGAATTGATGGTAGATATAATTAGTCGTATAGGTAAATTTTGATTGTGTGTTTTTGGAAGAAAATAAATTTGTGGTATATATGGATGTTTGATAATTTAATAATCAATTCGACGTCGATTGTAATTTTTTTAATTTTCTTAGAATTATATAGTTTGTTGATTATTTCTTTTAATTGTTTTTCAATTTGTTTTATTGGATTTCTTGTGAGTAATTAGTTAGTGCTGATGTTATTTAAATGACCAAAACCTTTATTTTCATTATGATGTCTGCACATGATAACTGAAGTTTGACCTTTGTCTGCAGTTGTAGCTATAATGTTTTTGTTTACAAAATGTTTTGTGTTTTTAAGTAATTACATAAATCATACAGAAAACGTTTTAACTTCTCCTAGAAAGGATGGTTTGCTGTTTGAGACTAGTATTGAATGCACATTTTGGTTGATTAACTTATTAAATGCTATACCCGTTTAAGGCATAACTTATATAATTACATAATATTATTCATGGGGAGACTGCATCTGCTATTGAAGAGATTGTTTGGAACTTTCCCCCACATAATTTGTGCCCTACTGCACCTATTGTTATAATTTGCAGTTTGAATGCTCGAGGTAGTTTCTCCTCGAAGAATTATGCCACTCGTGATTCGAGCCCTCTAGTAATGGGCATACACTTCACTGGTGCTTAGTTAAATAGGTAACCAAGTAATGATACATATCGGCCTTTGTTTACGAATTTAATTAATCTTAAATATTTTATGAACGCTAATCATTTTTCTGCGTTTCGAACGTGGCAATAGTCTGCCTATTTCATTTGTAATGCAATTCCGACAGTCCCTGCTTTCCCCCACTAAAGTAGAAAACGTCCATGAACGCGGTAAACACATGAAATATTCATACGCTATTAAATAAAGTGGCGACTTAGGAAGACGTACATCCTTACGAAAAACGTCACATAAACTTTAAGTAATTTACTTAAAATATTCCGCAACACAAAACGTCAAGTATAGCAACTTTCTCTTGGTATGCGACATCCATATACCTTTATCGCGAAAAAATTATACAGTTGGGAATAGGAATCTCCACTTTACTAGAACTACGTGAGTTACGTTATTGTGGTAAAACTGTTCTTAGGTTAATTGAAACATGACACCCGTGACAATTTATAAAATAATCATAGTGGCAGTTGTATTAAATTAAATGTATGCAGTCTGGGGCGAGATAAACCAATGACACTGTCTTCTAGTAATATCACTGAACATTTCTTATGTTATACCGGAATGAATGATAACTGAGTTCCATTAATTTTCTTAATGCAGTTAATAATATCTAACTTACCAGTATTACGAAAAATGTAATTCATTGAACATTGAAAAATGAAATATATTTTAAAAGTTTAATCAGGATATGATTAATTTTACCATTTTGAAAGTAGATTATTAAAGTTTTACCTGGAGTCATATTGGGTTGAAATCAATCTTCAGAAGACTGAGATTAAGAAAAACTTGTGTTTGATTAAATGTACGATCTTAATAAAATAGTTGGCTGCTTTATAGAAATACGGAAAACTTTAAGCATCTACTTTTAGAAATTTTTGAGGAAGAAACTGTAATAATATAATAAGTCATTTTTTAATTGAACAGACAAAGAACAAGAGTTACCCTCTTCCTTAGTACATATTTGTGTTTTAAGGTCCATAAAGATTTTCGGAACAATTCCATGAATTGTAATATAACAAACATATTTTTTCTTGGGAGTACATGTTCTTGTTATCTTAATTAGTGTTTATATAAAATGCAATATTTTAAACTAAACAATAACAGAATAACATATCTAATACATTAATTTTCATATCTATAATGCAAATCTGAATATTGCTACATTGTATATATCGCTAAAATGTTTTATCGTTTATCACTTTATCTACAGCCACCCTAGATTTAACGCATCAGACGCATTGATCATGTACGCATGTTAGCAAGATGAGATTGTATCACGCCTATTTCGAGCTGAATCTGAAATATTGCAGACATTTGGGGGGAGTTTCCTACATTTACATTCATATATCGAATACTTTATCAACGAAGTAGGCGTATATTCTTTTCTGAATATTTCTCATATGCTAGATTGCGTCTGTGAACGAAGGCTTCCTTGCACATCGCCATCTTTTAAATTATTTTAAAAGAAAAAAGGTTGAAAGCGTGATGAACACAGAAATAAGGATGTAACATGTTTGCAAACGTTTTTTTTAGAAGATAGATACGGAAATGCAATTGCATGTAGCAGGATGTGCAATTTTATATAGCCCACTTCCTTTGTACATACATACACGAGTGTGCCATTTTCAGAACTTCATATCGTGAAAAGTAATATTATGTTGAAAACCTGCAAATATAATAAAGAGTTTTGCATGAGATGTGTAACACTATACTTTGCAGGTTACGTCGAGCAGTATACAAGATATGTAAAATATAATCTTTTACAATGAAAGAACTTTTTAAATGTTAATACTGCTATTTGTTTTTTTTCTTCATTAAAATCATATCAAACAGTTTTAATTCATAAAACATAAATTATGATTATATTTCGAGTAATTTTCTAGGTTCTAAATATGTTATATGTTGAGTATGTTTATAGGACAGCGGATAGAAGTAATGTTAAATGTAATTTCATTAAAACCTCTCCCAATATCTACAACAGCGTTTTATATCTATTTCAAGATTATATTGATAAATGAAATGAATATTTCATGAAAAGCCCCGGTTTATTTTTATAAGCTATATCCATAATTCTGAAAGATACATTCATCAAACGGAACAAGTGGTATCATTGACATTTCCAAATACGGAGTAGAGTTTATGAGTCATATGTTATTGGCGCAGAATATAATCATTCATGGATGAAATTAATCTTTCGCTTGAACGATCCCTTCTCTATCTTAATTAATTGGCTAAATTTATTTCTGTAAGCATTTCTTTTTTTTTAAGAAAACGAATGAAAAGTCGAATCCGTTAACATATTTCAGTTGACTTCATCTATTAAACCTCCTGCTCCATTTTCATTGTATATACGTAGGGCGTCATAGGCGAACATTAAAGCTTACGCACATTATCCCAGACAATTTCATTTCTGCGAGGAATTGAAAGTAGTAAAACGCCTGCATTGGCACAAATGGCTTGAAATGATGAAATTTTATTCGCCGTTTGATTATTATTGTCTAAAGTTTCTTCAACTCGCAATTTTATTGCTACTCTAACCTAGGAAAATCCATTAGGTGATTGGAACTGCGTTTGGAAATAACGTGCATATTCTATAATTTTATGGAATACTCCGACTGGGGTATTTTATGATGCGTCGTCATATAAAGACGTGTAAATTTTTAGTGTGACATAAAGACTAAGGTCTGATTGAATATTTCAGAGCGAATTTTGGGTTGCATAAAACCACAATAAGTATGCATTGAATCAAACACTGAACAAATTTTTGCTTTATTTGAATTTTGAGCAGGAAGTGGGTTAGTGGGTTTATAGTCAGATCAAATATAGACCTCGATGTAACATCGATGACATTCTTTTGTCATGACATATTGTTACGTTCGTGGAGTTAATAAAAGAGTTTATTTAATTAAAATTTATATTTAAAACTAGTTACACTAATAATTATTTACAATCAATAAAATAAATTAAATTATTTACTATTTATTAAAACACGACACAGTGAATATTTATTAAGGCGCGCCACTGGCGGTTTCCTTTGTCGCGTTCCGAGCTCATTTCGGCTAACTCTTATAGGACTGCGGGTTAACTGCCGCCTCGCTCCGATGCGATGCGTTATATAGTTGATGTATGTTCTCGTAGGTTCGCTTTCCAGAATTTCTAGGTTTTCCATTCGCTTATATTGCGTTCTTTTTCGATTTTTGGTCGGAAATCGTTCGTTACATTGCCTCTTCCTTAGGCCTGAATCGTCCTGATCAGTAATCTGTTCTGTGGTCCGAGGCATCTTCCTCCAGGTCCTCACATACACCGAATGTAGGCAGTGTCTTTGGGAGCATCCTCCGTCGCAAGTGGCTTTCAGCCATCGCCGGCAGACCTCTACACTTCCCAGAGAAAAGGGCTGGTGACGGTATTCACAAGTCTCCCCTTTCAGACATCCCTTCGTGTGGTAGAAATAGCGGTCTACCGTCCCCCTGGATGTCACAGGCTACCTTAAATCCGGAACGCAAACTACGATCTTTATCTTTTCATCCTTGAAAATCGTCTCAATTATGCTTCGGACGATTCGCCTATCCAGTCGTTCCAGTTCACATCCCAGTCTTGGAATGGCCAGGAAATTCTCGCCGTCCTCGAGAAGAGCATTTTGGTTTCTCCATGAACCTGTTCTTCGTTATAAGGTAGAAGATCTTCCTATCTCCACGCTCTTGCCTGATTATACGCCCTGGCTGTCCTTCCCGCTGGTGTGGCGTCCCAAATCTTCGACGGAACTCCGCAGCGATCCCTCGGTCCATTTTTAGGTCTTTGGACAAACAGTGGACAAGAATATACTCGGCCGGTACTTCGAACAGGTCACCACGTTTTTCCTCCGTGACACCGTAGCGAAACTTCTTCCCATTGGCGGCGTCCTTGAGAAATTCCCGAAGGAAGGCGGTGTCTTTTTCTGCTACCACAACAGCTACCCTTCCTTCATCGCCGTCGTTGTCTACGCGATAGGCTGCTAGGCGATCAGAGTGCACAACCATTGCCCGCCCTCTTGACGTCTTCACAATTCGATACAAGACGTAATTAATTCTTTTAGGATCCTGTAGGGACCTTCCCACTAAGTTTACAACTTGGGCGAGTATCCTTCCTTCCAGTCTAGATCTCCTTTCTGAAATCCCTTGCTGTTGGCTTTGACGTCGTATCTAGTCTTAATCCTCTCCGTGGCCATATCCAGGTTTTGTCTGGCGAAGTTATGTACTTCATTCAGCCTTGCGGTTAACTCTTCTATATAACCTTCACCTGCTTCTTCTTGTTTAGGAGGTCATCCATATTTCGTGCTCTCGTGACTGGAGGATCGATACGCCATCATGAACAGGTCCAAATACTGGTCTCAGTTTCGCTGGTTGGTGAAAACCTTCTTCGCCAAGTGTTTAGTGATAGTCCTGTTCATCCTCTCGGCCATGCCATAAGATTGGGGATGTAAAGGCGTTGTCCTCGTTTTGTTTATGCTCAGGCGGTCGCAAAGGCTCTTCATCAGCATAGACTTGAAGTTCCTCCCCTGGCCGGAATGAAGCTCCATTGATACTCCATATCGGCAAATCCAGTTTTTGACAAGAGCATTGGCTACTGTCGTAGCTTCTTGATTCGGAAGAGCGAATGTTTCAGACCATTTGGTTAAATAGTTTACTAACAAGATGTATTTGTCGCCTTGATCGATTTCTGGAAACGGCCCTGCTATGTGCATAGCGAATCGCTTGAAGGGGCTTCCCACATTGTACTTCCTCATGGGGGCTCTTGGAATTTTCGAGGATCCATTTGCTCTGGCGCACGTCTCGCATTTTCTGCACCAAATAGTGAAGTCGTCCTTCCAGTTCACCCAATAGTAGCGTTCCCTCAACTTGTGCAAGGTCTTCTTAACACCTAGATGAACAAATGGG